>JAVSCE010014857.1:0-211559 GCA_032199065.1 Smutsia gigantea
CCAAGTGGATCAAATGAAGCTGAGAATGTAAAAAAGTTTTGCAAAATAGAACATACTATGGAAATGTAGATAACCATTAAAAAATGTGCTGCATCTTTAAGCACTTTGGCATATGACACTTAAGCAATTGTTCATTCCGTGAACATTTAGAGAGTGTCTGAGAGGTGCCAGAGAAAGCTTGTACTGAGGAGGCTGAGCTGAAGGGCACAGGATACAACCTTAAACCTCAGGCATTTGCTCAAATGAAACCTCATTAGAGAGGTCTTCTTTGATTACTCCATTTCAAACAGTAACCCCTCCACCCTGCTGTTTTCCCCCTAGCACATTTCATCATCTGATATTCCACATATTTACTTATTTACTGTCTGTCTCTCCTTCTTTCTCCCTGAACCATCTACCCACTAGCAGTAAGATCTGCGAGGGTAGGGACTTAGTTATGTTCACTACTAGAACCCTTTTGTTTGATCACTGCCTAGAACATAGCAGCTGCTCAAAAAACATTTGTTGAATAAATGTACTCAGAGCAGGTCCAGAGTTTAGACAAAGGTGAGCGGCATTACCCTGGGAGAGTGGTCACAGATGGGAAAGAGTCATGCAAACCAGTTCTTGGGAGACAGCATCTTGGTCAAAGGAGAGAGGTAGCAGCCCTGATGAGTGGATAAAAGAAAACCTTCAGCATTTTCTGGTCTGCTAACCACTGGATCTAGGATTCTCCTAAATGTCCAGGATAAAGTCATTCCCAGGGTTTGCATTTTTAAGTGCCAAATAACCTCTATAGTCTTGCTCCCACCCAGTGCATTTTACATTTGCTGCCAGGATGGTTTTCTGATATGCAGAGTTTTTCATATTGCTCCCTGTTTGTAACCCTGCCATGGCTCCTCAAGGTCACAGTTAATCAAGTCGAACCATCACAAGGTTATCATTCCTTCAGGATCTGTTCCTACCTCTCCATCTTGTCTCCCAGCCTTCTGTGTTGCCCCACAACCCCTACTTACACACACCTTGCTATTTCACACCCTTCTTTGCACAGGCTGGACCTACTTCTAGAAATGCCCCTTCCCTTTCTATTTGACAAGAAAACCCAGTAACTCTTTCCTGAACCCCATTTGCTACTCCCAACCCTCACAAAGGAAATCATTTCCTCCCCTTACTGCCCCCTGACTGTCTCACACCAAGTTGTCATGGTCCTTCTCCAGAACAGCCCCTTTACTTCCTTGTCTACTGTTGAACCCCCAGCACCTGGCACAATGCCTGGCATGCAGGGAGCAGAAACTTAAGACCCCAGGCTCCCTAAATCTTTCTCATTCAGTCCAGAGCTTAGTTTCTGGGCCTCCCCAACCTTCTCTCTTACCACGTAGTCAACCCTTGTGACACCCTTACCTGCGTTTCAGC
Organism: Smutsia gigantea; assembly: GCA_032199065.1. NCBI lineage: Eukaryota > Metazoa > Chordata > Mammalia > Pholidota > Manidae > Smutsia > Smutsia gigantea. Next base: position 1,393 of record JAVSCE010014857.1, read on the forward strand.
ATTTATTTGTCCATCTTTGGGAGAAGGGTCCCTGGTCATCCCAGGATTGTGCTTTTCCTGGTTTCCACTTCTAGTTCCTCCAAACTCCTCCAAGCAACTTAACAGTGGAGCTTGCACTGCTGGGAAGTGTTAGCTGGTCTCCCGGGTAACAGACTGCACCACTGCAGCTTGAGGCAGGGATAGAGAAAAACCTTCCTTACCCCAGGGAAGAAATTACCATTTTGTTGTTGAGAACAACCTCTCCCTAGGCACTCTGCTTTTCTCTACCCCACAAAAGCTTGGAAGCTGGATCTGGACCTCTTTTCTAATTTTAGAGCCTCTGGGTCAGCAGAAAATGATGGTTTAGACCAGTAGAGCCCCGGTGCCTGCTGCCTTCCTGGTAGACCTGAAGAAAGAGCAGAGCACCTGCGACATGTTTGAATGGCAGTAACCGTCTCTTCCTCCTGATTCCCTGGGGTCCTCCAAACACACTCCATGAGAGAGGTGTGGCAGTCCATCATCCCTGCCAGGTCCAGACCTACCCAAACCTGTACTACAGCAGCAGGGTCAGGGACCTCTTAGCATCAGAAAAGACAACCTACTGCAGTGGTTCCCAAACTCAGGTGCCCATTAGAATCCTCTGGGTTATTTGCTAGGAACACATACATACATTCCCATCTGGGAGTTTGATGCAGAACTGTGGCAAAGTGTGGGAACATGAATCTTCAATAATGGCTCCAGGTGATTATGATGTAACCAGCCTTTGGACCACAGTTGGGGGCCTCTTCAACTTTCATGCGAAGTTAAGAGAGACAAAGTGGTGTACCCACTGCCAACCAGCTTGTAAATGGCTAAGGGAGCTGCACTTAGTTTTATCCAGGTCATTCCTCAACATTGTGTTCACTTTCTGAACCTTTAATTTTATAATTTAGAACATGCACTGCTTGTGGGTAATCATCGTATGGTACAGAACCCCTTCAGATGTTGACCCCAGCAGTGGCTTCTACAGACCAGACCAGAAACAAAACCCCTCAAAATAGAAAGTGCTTCCCTACCACTGGTCACTCTGGGTAGAAAAGTCATGGACTGAGAATAGCATGTGTAGATCCAGGGCCTTTGGTCAACACTAACAAGCCAGGAGAGGAGGAGGATCAGAAAGAGGGAAGGAAGTTGGAACAAAAAAGAGTCACAAGAAGCTGACAGCAACCGACCAATGGCTACTCTGAATAAGAGGTGAGAGTCCTTGTGCCCATTTTATTGGAAATCCTGGGTAGAAGGGCCTGGCTAGCTTTGAGGCACCATTTTTGGAGACATGGAGGCCAAAGACAATTTACCACCCTCACAACTTCCTTTGCTCTTGGATACATGGATTTTCAACATGTTATAAGAAGTAAAACCCAACATTGAAAAGTCATTGTTACTGCTTAATTAATTTTCTACTTAAATTTACATGACACACATACTCTGGATGTATTTGTGCTAGGCATATAAAGCAGGTAAGATTTTCAGGCTGTATGACCAAGAGGAAAGCTATGTGTGGGTATCAACTTTCTCAGCTCTCCTCAGACTATATGTAGCTCATATTAAATGTCTTTTACCTTAGGTTTTCGGGACCTGATCAGTGTCAACTCCTCCGTGGTCTGTATTTAGGATCTTTTACCTGGTCCCATTACCCAAAATATATTTGCTATGGTCTGAATGTTTTGTCCCCCGACCCCAAAGTTCTCACATTGGAAACCTACCCCCTAAAGTGATGTTTTAGGAGATGGAGGCTTTGTAAGGTAATTGGGTCACGAGGCAAAGCTCTCATGAATGGGATTAGTGCCTTTTTGAAAGATGGCTGACAAAGCTCCCTAGACCCTTCTACCATGGGAGGATACAAGAAGTCTACAACCCAGAAGAGAGCCCTTACCTAACTATGCTGATACCCTGATCTTGAACTTCCAGCCTCCAGAACTTGAGAAATATTCTTAAAGTGATGTTGCAGTTAACATTGTTTTACATCTTTGTGCACTGAGATTTTATTTCTGTAAGATAAAGACACAAAAGTAAAATGTATGTACATCATGAAGACAATTAATGACTCTATATAACATCTTAATACGCTGATAGACTGCAATAGACAGGGTGAGGACTTGGTAATATGGGTGAATGCTGAAACCACTGTGTTGTTTATGTGAAACTATCATAACATTGTATATCAATGATACTTTAATTTAAAAAAAAGGAAAATGTATGAATCTAGGGACTTTAGAAGACCCTAAAAACAAAGTTTCTTCTTAAGTTCACAGCAAGCTCATTTGCTGGTAAAACTTGAACTGGCATGAACCTAGTTAGTCTTTCTTTATTACACTTAATGTGAATATTTAGGCATTTTGTGATTATAGAATGCTGCCTCAGTCTCTGACGAGGATGATACATAATATATGGTGTAAGTATCTCCAAGAGGTACCTGTTTTTTAAATCTGAAAAAAATTGAGTTCCAAAGCTCTTGATTCTTTGACAAATACTATGTGATATGTCATATTGAGTCACTGTAGTCCTCATTTGTTGGAATGAGCAGTGTGGCAGCTTTCATGATTTTCTTTTCAGCATCTAAGACACCTTTTTGTTCATTAAAAAAAAAGAGATAAAATTGACACATAATAGTCTAAGGTGTACAACACATAAGGAAAATGATCACCACCATCAGTCTAGTTAACATCTCATTAAATTTATTTTTTATAAGCCCCCTAGTCTGTAGTATTTTGTTATAGCAGTTCAAACAGACTAAGACTGTATTATTATGTGATATACTGATATTAGCTTGTATTTTGCTTTATTTCAAGCCAGTTAGCAGGTGTTTTTTGTTAGGCAGAGGAGCCTGAAGTGAACAGTGTTCTATGTGTAAAAGCCTAAGCTAAGTGAAAGATTAAGTGACATGCCAAAGCACGGAAGGTGAGGGAGGTATTTAAGTCAAGATGAAAGTGGGAGTGTATCAAGATCTTTTGAGTTAAGAGAGACAGAAACCAACTCAAAACGGCTTAAGAAAAGAGGGAATTTATTTGCTCAAATTACAGAAAAATCCAGTGATAGTTCTGCCTTGAGGCATGGCTTGATCCAAAGGCGAAAATGATGTTAACAGAAACTGGTCTCCATTTCTCAGCTTCCTTTCTTCCTGATGGCTTTATTTTTAGGCAGGCTCTTCACGAGCGGCTGACAAACTGGGACACCAGCAGCACTAAGCTTTCCCCCCAAATGTTGGGAAAGAAAGAGCATCTCTTTCCCAGGAGTTCCAGCAAAGTCCCAGTCATGGCATGGCTTGGTTACATGACATGCTCATTCCTGAAACAATCACTATGACTCTTGATTTGCCAGACCCATCTTCTTCTGTGTCCAGTCCTGGAGCCAGAGGGTGCAATCAGTCCCATGAAAAGAGGTGGGGTTTTTAAATTTTTAAGCAAAGAAGAGGACATGGGTAGAAGGCAAACATGCCTCTGATGGAAGCCAAAGGGGAGAAGGTAGTCCCCAGAGGTCAAGATATCAGAAAATCAGAGGGAATAGGGACCTGCTCAGTGTTTGGTAGCAACACTTTGAGATGGCATGAACTAAGAGGAGAGTCTTCGGTGTATTCAGGGAGAAGATCCACAAGCATAGGGGTTTCCAATTCACCAAAGCTGAACATGCTCCAAGCATGGGATGGACACAGAACTACTGTACCATTCAGCCTGGGACAGTTGATGTCTCAGCAGTAATAAGTGTAGACAGATGGCAAACGACTGGAGGGGACTTTTCATGTGTGAGCCCTGGACCTCTGCACAACCCTAGGGTAGCCCAATAACCAAAAGATTTCCTATCAAGGCAGAAGGGATCTAGTTGATTGTTTTTCTTTTCTTTTTTAAAAAATGTTACAGGGGGAACAGGGGATAACCTGTTTGGGAAAATTTCCCTGGGTGCCCAATTTCCTATAGGGTCCCAATAAAATCAATGTGTGACATAATCTAATCACCAAAGAGGTTAGCAGTATAAAATAACATGTAGCGACAACTACAGAGAGCAAACTTGACAATGAGAGGGTAATGGAACATTAAACACAAACAGTAACATACACTTTTTTTTCAACATATAATATTCACTGGTTGTTTCTAAGTAGGGGCTACCTTTTATAATTGTTTACATTCCACATGCACAAGCAGCAAACCACAGATTCAGCTGCTCATGTGTGGGCCAAGGAATCATGGAACTGGGATGAGCTACTTTTATTTCCTTTAGACTAGCCAAATTGGCAATGTAGGACAGCAGAAGTAGTCCTAGATTTGAAGTCAGGGAACTTAGGTCTGAAAACCACACACACCAATTACTATTTATGGAACCTTGGGAAAATTGTTCACCCTTGTGACTCATAGTTTTCTAGTCTATATAAAATACTGCCTCCACTTCTCCTTAGAAGTAGGATGAGTTAAGATGACATAGAAAAACACAACATGAATTTAATGTTAGTGACTTTCTCCAAACTCTTATTGAATGCTACTAGGTTTTAACCATGGTATTTTTAAATATATGATTGCCTTAATAGAGTATCTGATATGCTTCAGTTAGAATGTCAGGTTATTATGATACTTGGCAGTTTCTATTATCTAAGGACTAAGTTCATAGCAGCATTATTTGTAATAGCAAAAACTTGGAAAAACCTTCCAAAGAACTTGGAAATCAACAAGGGAAGAGATAAATACATACACAAACACACACACTATACAGCTATTAAAAATGAGGAATATCTATACTTAGTGACAAAGATATCCATCATAAATTAAGCTTAAAAAGAAAGGAGTAGCAGATATGCATGATCTTGCTTTTGTTAAAATAACCAAGCAGGACACACCCATCATATAATATATACATATATATGTGTACATGCTATATATATATATACACACTCTCTTTATATGTAAAGACAGCAAAATGTAAGAATACCTAAGAAACTATTCATAGCAGTAATCTCTGGTGGATTGTGGGTAGTTTTTTAATTCCCTATACTCATTAGACAATTTTTTTACGGTATGTTACTAGAAAAAAAAATCCTTTTGTCCCAGCTTAGGGTCATTATTCCCCATAATACCACTTAGGACAAGAGAAAGTTATTGATAGCTTTGACAGCAGAAAGGAGATAATGTATTAGAGTGGTATGTGTGAGTGGGGGAGGGAATGCAATACACGAGCCCATTCTACTAACTCACTCACTACATTAGTAGAATCTGTAGAAGATGAGGTAGTCCAAAGCTTTCTTAGATATGTGGCTTGTTTTTTTTTCCTAGAGCAATTTATTATGGATAATAGAAAGGATTTTGATTGGTTGTTAAACTGAATTTGCATTTTGCCATAGAGAACAAAGCAATGTGTAAGAATAAGAGTTTTTCTTTTTAAGAAAATAGTTAAAGTGTCTTAGACAGCTAAATTAAATATTTGAACAATATGAAAAGAGTGCCAGAGTCAGGATACAGCATTGATTTTACTGATTTGCCCTAACAAATAATAAAACCAGGATTGATATAACAGTGACCAAATACACTGGCAATATTTACTACTGGAGTGCCATAAAATGGCCAGCTGGGGAAAGCCACATCTAAAATGAGATCAAATCCTTGAGCCTATTCCTTTTAGCAAAAATAATTAAAACCATCTTGGCAGAACCAAGTCTTTGCAAAACATACCAAATGTATGGCTTCAAGATAGCAGAGAACCCACAGCTTGAAGAAGCCTCCAGAGTATTCTCTCAGGAATCAAGAGGGTGCTTGCATCATCCTGGTCCTCTTTGTGTATCAGTATTAGAGCACTGTGAGGTCTGTAGTAAAGGTCTTGGATCCACAGAGAAATCCTAAGGAGGTCAATGAAACTGGCATATTATACAGTCAAATACTTACTTATAAAGGCAGGTCTAGGCAAGGCTCTGCTTTCAGGAAGTGCATCACTGCAACAATTCTGGCAGATTGGTGACTACATCTTTCAAATTCCCAGAAAATACAGTCTCATAGTCTTCCTTTATAACCTAGCCCTGAATTTAATTATGATAATTCAATTCATGCTTAAAGCATTGTGCTAGGTTGCCAGGGAATATGAGAAAGCCACATTTTTTGCATTCAAGAGTTTATAATCTAGTTATAGAGAAGTGTTTAATAAAAGCAACTAACATGTGAATGCTTATTTACGTGCAAAGCACTTTCCATGCTTTATTTCATTTAAAACAACAACAGGCCTATGATGTAGGTACTATTACCCCCATTGTACAGATGCCAAGGCTCACAGAGGTTAAGTGATAATATTAAAGGTCACACAGCTAGAATTGTGGAACTGAAATTTGAATCCAGGCAGTCTACTCCCCTCAGGTAAATTCTGCTAAAGAGATATAAGCAAAAGAGAAACAAAGCACAAAAAATTAGATATATTTCAAATATGGGAGGGATTAGGGAAAACTACAAGGAGGTAGTACAGACACAGCCAAGACAGCAGGTGCAGTGACAGAATAGAAAATAGGCCAGTTTGTCAGCATGAGGTGAAAAGAGGGATGGGAAATGGGAAAAAGAATAGAAAAATAGAAGAGACAGCCTGAAGCCAGATCATGGAAGGGTTGTCAGTGTTATGCTAAAGAAGTTTGGACTTCATTCTGTAGACAGTGGGGATAACAGAAACTAAAATAAAGAAATGATAATGCTTTCTTTTGTGTTAAAATTAAGTTGGCAGGAATGACTTGGATGGATTGAAGAGAAGAGAGACTGGTTCAGATGGCTACAGAATATGAACTGTTCTAGGTCAACTGTCCAAGGCCTTTTTGTCAAAGACTTTTTTTTCCTGTTGAGTGCTCTTGTTAGTTGTATGACTTTGGGAAAAACCAATATGCTTCTCTGAGGCCTTTATTTCTGCATCTGCAAAATGGGAACACTGGACATAATCTTTTTGATTTCATCTAGCTCTAAAATTTTATGAGTCGTCAGATGAAAAAAAACTTCTTGAAATTTAATCTTGGGGTCTTAAGTCTACGATTGGAACTGAGTCTGATTTGTAGAAACCTTGAATGGGCTTGAGATTATCATCCCAGTGTATTCTTCTCCTGGGAAAAGAACCAAAACTCTAAAAAATAATACAGGGCTATGCTTTCTATCTTTAATACCATTTATAAATAACTACTCTTATTTTGTTGCTGGGTAACTGTGACCCAGAAGAGTTGACTTTGCATAAAAGGAACCCACAGCCCTCTAGTCTTGGTGTTTTTCCTATAATCCTCTCGAATAGTGGTTTGAGTTGATAGAATACTAATTCAAAATAAAGTATTTGTGAACTCATGTTATTATTTTTGAAGCCAGTCTTTTTGTTGCTTTTTCCTAAGGTATTACCAAAAAGGAGGAAAAAGTGTTTTTTTCCCCACTCTCTTAGAAATTCAGTGTAAGTCTACTATTACAATTTCCAATTGACCTATTCATTAATGTTTATAGAAAAGAACTCTTCAAATACCTCTAATCAGTGTTAAAAATCAGGGTAAGAATGGGTGGTATGAAGATAGGGTGATTGATTAATCCCCATTTGCCTGGACCTTTCCCAGTTATGGTGCTGAAAATCTCATGTCCTGGGAAGCCTATCAGTCTCAGGCACACTGAGATGGTTGGTTGCCCTAGGAAGATGTCTTTAAGATCCAGAACCCAGGAGTTGTCTTAATCTCCCAACCCCCTGTGAGGCTCCTGAAGAAGCTATATTAAACAAGAAACAGCAGCAAATAGTAAATACAGTGTCTTCTTTGATTATTAGTTCTTATTAAGCTGAGCTAGTCCCGGGACCCCTAGAGAGAGCTACAGCAAAGCTGTAATGGAGCACATGGACAAGTCTCAAGACTAAAGGACCCTATTGCTCCTTCAGCCCAAATTTTAAACCTTAGAAACTAAGATCCTTTGGCCTGTAGTAAAGTAAAAACATAAGCAAGGAAGAAAGAAAAAGAAGATAGCTGGCTTTGGGGGCCTTGGCTCAACCAATTTCTTTCGGTCCATGGAAACATGATGCAGAAGACAGAGCCACATGTGTGTGGTCCTGTATTGCTGAGTGGCTCTTCTTATTGGTAAACATGGCCCTAATCCATATTCTGGAATATTAATAGCATCTATTTCCTAGTGGGGAGCTAGGAGCTGGGGTAGAAAAGAGGGGAGACACTTTGTCCCCCACCCCCCGTCCCATATGATGCTAACAACAAAACCAAACCAAGATGCATGGAACTGTCACTGAGTGAATATATTAAATCTTTAGAAGAAATAGGGTTTTGAAATACATTTTTTAAAAACCAAACTTATTTCAAAGTAATAGAAGCCTTTTTAGTTTCTTTAGTAGACAATTTATTTTGATAAACTTGCTCAATAACAAAAATACAAGTGAAGAAAATTATGTTCATTTCATACAGTTTGTATTAACAATTTGTTCTGAAACTATTAATTGAAAAATGTTATAACCAATTAGAAAACAATTCTTAATAAAATTTGGGGTAATATACAGACCTTGATCATACATTCTAAAATCTCTTGAGGTGATACAACTAATAAGTCCTGTATAGGGAATCCAAACTACACAGGCCATGTTTTTCCTTCATATATTTTTATCCTTCAAAAATTAGTTCTGAAAGACAGCTTACTGTTTCAAATTATGAATATAAGTTTAATTTTTAAAAGAAGATCAAAGTGGGTTGATAAAAGTTACTACAAGCAGAGTAACTTGTGGCTAGAGTCTTTTAATAAAGACAAAATAAATGCAACATGTTCTTCCAAGAAGCCCATGATGCAAAATAATAGCTAAGAATACATCTGTAGTTAGTTTCCAATACTTTTTCAGGGCCTTTCCTCTAAATCAATAGATTGTATGTCACCAGGACTATTCATTATTTTATTTAAGATTAAACAGTGAATAAAGCAAAAAGGGTAAGAGCCAATAAAGTGTTTTGGTCATCTAGAACATTAAAAAGAAAAAAAAAAGAGCCAAGCTCCAAAAACAAAACAAATGGAACAGAAAATAGGTTTATAAGAAGTATAAGAGTCAGAAAAATTACATACACACATTAACAACATAGAACATGGATTACCTTTGGAAAGAATCATATTGAAATGTTTGCTTTTAATGAATCGAAGATTTTTCATGTTTACAGATGTTTAGGCATGTTCAATAGGAGCTTCCAAAAATTTCAAACTAGTTAAGTCCTGTGCAAATAAAACCTATAAATAGTTTTCAGCAGATTTTACAGTGATGTTCTTAGGTATGAGAAGAATGTACACAATGTAACAGACAAAAGTTTGACAAATGATTGCACCATAAAACAGTGTTTTATATACAGTTTACAAGATATGATTTCCTGCTATAAATTAATACTGTACTATATAGCACTTATTATAGTGACCTTTTTAAAAGCAACTGCTGACAGTTGTCTATCTTTTCACTTACAGGATTTATAGAATTTTATATGAATGAGTCGATTTCAATGTTTGGTCTGGAAGAGTACAAAGATTTGACTTCACATACTACTTGACAGGACTTTTAATCCTGGGTTAGAGGGCTGACTGGTTAGAGGGGTTTTTCCTCTATCAGCCCGTTATGCACTGGACCTCCAAGACAATGATTAAAGACAATTTAATGGTTTGGGTAATAGATACAAATAAAACCTTAAATTTTGTAATCTTATATGCAATACCACTGTAAGTGAAAGAAGTAAACAGTGGGGAAATTCTTAGCAGCTGAGAAACTTTCTCTCCCCATGCTCATGATCCAGTTAAAAATACCTTGAGAAACTATTTACAATAAAATTCATCTTTTAGAAGAGAAAAGCTCTTGGTCGTATCATAAATTAATTTGAACCATACTTTGCTAACACTTTATCTCAGTGGTGTAACGGTGACAACAAATCTTTCCTTCAAAGTGATCCATTTGATTGAGGACCGATCAAACCAAAATGGGAACTGCAATCCCAAATGTCCATAGAACACGTCCAGTGGTATTAGAATTGACTAGACATCATAATACCTGGGGAAAAATAGTCTCCTTCAGGCATTTCCCCAAGGTTTCTTTGACCCTGGGAAGGTTAAGTGTGACATTTCCCCAGAACACTCAAGGAATGCACCACAGTGGTGGACCACCTCTTATCCCACCTCCTGAGTGAGCTGAAACACTGGGGTTTGCTTTCACAATAAAATACTGCTGAATTGACAGTAAGATACAGTAACGTCAAACAGCCAGTGTGAAAACACTTCAGGCTTCTCCATTTCGTATGTGGAATATCTAAGGAGGCAGCCCCATCTCTGAAGTAACCATTCTATAATTTATAATCTAGCTTTTTAAAAACCAGTGCACTCATTTGTTTGTATGAAGCATGGACTACATGGGACTTTTAATTCTACTGATAGGGACATTTGGGTTGCTGTTTCACTATAAGAAGAAAAACTTAGCTCCACTGCCATGAACGAGCCTCCTGCCCCACATTTCAAACAGTAAGTTATCTATAATGTTCATCCAACAAAACAATTTAGCATTGACATGAAGGCATGGAAATGTGGAGAAGAGAAATACTGTATTTCAAAACTATTTTTGTGTTGAAGAGTTAGCTGTAATGCTTCTTTTAGGAAAAAACAAAGCTGTGGGTTTAGTACAGCCCTCTAAAGTAAATGCAAAAAGGTTAGCTTTTAGCAAAGGCATACAGCATATATAGAAAATATTGTATTGCTCAGGTTTTGGTAAAGGAAATGTATTAATAATGCTTACAGATGAAAAGAACATAAATTTATTTTTATAGCAGAGTGAAGTTAGTGTTGTAGATAGCCAGAGTATTATAAATTGGTATTTATTCCTAGTGAATTTTTTATGTAAAGTTGTGTGCTTGAACATATAAAATGCATCATTAATGTAACAGACCAAACCAGTAGAAAAAAGAGAACCTCTGTACAACAGACAATAGTTGCCAATAATTTAAATAGTGTCAGATTCCCCAAATTATAAGGTTGGACATGTTCTTACTTTCTACTATCATATACAAATAAATTAACCCTACAAAGAATTTAGCTTAACTTAAAATTAACGTAGAAAGGTATGGGATTATTTGTACCTATTACAAAAATCTGTTAAAATCAAGGGCTGCTACAAAGAATGAGGTAAACTGAAGACTCTCTCCACTATGCAGCCTTCAGATAAATGGCTTTTTTTCTATTGAGTTCTAGGCTTACACACCACAGTGTTTTGCTAGCAAAGCATTCAGAGTTCTCTTCCAGGAACTGTTTGCATGTGTGTGTATATAAATTTACACACACATACACACACACACACATATATACACACTGTATACTGCATCAGCAAAATATATATATTATATATATATTTATATAAATATAAGGAACATTTTCCCCACCCACCCACCCCAACATGTTTTGTAGTGTTTGATTTTTGTTTTTTTGTACACAGAGAATGGGGAATTTCAGAATTTTTACATACATTTTAGCAAACAAGTTTTGATCTATTGGCTTCTTGGTGTAGTAATGCAACGGTAATCCATTCTGGAGCCAAAGGCTCATACCATTACAAGGAAACTGTGAACACTAATTTCTTAGGAGGTGAGGCCAGCCCCACATGAACTTCTCTTGAATCCCTCTGGTCCACCGTGATTCATAAATACTTAGACCTTTTTTCCCCCCATCAAATGAATCATTAGACGTTAAAAACGGAACAATGGAGTCACCAAGGGCCACATGCTTTTCAGTATAAAGCATTCTCCTTCACTAGGTTGCTATCACAGTGCAGACCTGACTGCCTGAATATGTTCAGGAGATTTAGTCAATATTGTATGTATTTGGTTATGGAAAAAGCTCTCCCTTTTTTTTTTTTTTTAATCCAAAGTGCATAGTGAGAACAAATCTAAGCATTTTTTTTTCTTTTCAGCATCAGTTTGATCTAAGCATCTTCCTACAAGAGGACTACTCAGATGCCTTGCCTTTGTCCTCCCCACCCTCCAAAAATAAAAAAATAAAATAAAAATAAAAAATAGTAGAAGAGTTGAGCAATTTAGACATTCATCAGCCTGGTAAACAAACTTTGCCAGCAAAAAGAAGTCCTACTATTGTAAAGAAAATTGATAAGACGAAAAGTACATATGATGACCCAACTACTGTGTTGTTGGGTAATTTATAAGGTTGACCTCCAACTTCATTGATGTAAAATCCTATTGGAAATATTAGGGCAGCCATACAGAAAAGGATCACTGCAAAACAAACCAAAACACAACATTAGTAATGCAGTTTGATTAACAAAACAATGAAAACTTGGCACAAAGGAAGTTTATAAGAAGGGTTGTGGATTGATAACATGGTTAAACCTGTTAAAACATGAACCACTTGTCAAAAGACCTGCATATACTACAGATCATATCCCCAAATCCTACCAATTAAATGCAATGGAAGTTGGGTTAGCCTTTTATGTGTTATGAGATTTCGACTACTAGCATTGAGGAAGGTTTCCAAATCTAGTAAGTTTTTGCATATACTATTCTTGATTATTTGAAGTAGTGATTAAGGCCTCTAGCTGGAGTCAGACAGGGTCTAAGCTGTGGATCTACCATTTACTAGCTGTATAATGTCAGGCTTCTGGTCCCCTTCTGAAAATGTGGTAAATAACTAGAAGGATCAACAAAACAATGTCAAGTCCCTGGCACAGCACCACGTTGACAGCAGGTGCTGTAAACATTGCATGTTATTATCATCAGTTATTGTTCTGCCAGTTCTCTGCTCCTTGCAATTAGCATTAGTTAGAAGGAAATGGAGAAAAGGTACATACACATATATCTTATTCTGATTTAAATATCAGCTAGTGGAAAGAACCTCGGACTTCTGGGATGATTAGCAAATTGTCATAGTAGTTATCTCTTGTCATGGACAATGTTCCAAAAAATAAAATCTGTCAGGTTTCTGAATACACAGAGGTTAAAGTGAGGCAGGGTGGGGAAACCTACTTTGAGTTTTGTATACAAACATAATGAAGTACACTATTTGCTAAAATGTTTCTAGAGAGGTATGAGAAAGCCCAGAGTCTGGGTATAAGCAATTCCACAGTACACTGCTTTAGCAGAGTGTTCCATGCCACCAGAGAGACACTCTTCTTAGCAAACACAAACCACCTATAATTAGGCTACCTTTTCCAAGGAAGTATTTTATGTTTTTTGAAAGCACATTGGTGAAATGTTCATAGGTCTTCAAACTTCTTTGGAGACAGATTTGGAGACAGAAACACTTCTTCAGTGTAATGTGAAGACAGGTTACTATAGTCACTGCATATGAAGAGTTGAAGCTTTCTATTATTAAATGAATTAGAAACCTTTTCCAAGTTAAACTATCTCCAGGAATACTGATTCAGTCCTAGATAAACGTACCCACTGATACCCAACCTAAATTATGTTTCTGTTAATTAATCAACAAAATTTAATAGGAGAGTCTTTAAAAAGTCAATTAGGAATCTTTTCCTTAGAAATAGCTCAAGAAATATATTAAAAAGTAAAATTTGCTTAATATACTAGCTTAAGAAGCATACCAGCCTTCTTGTTTGCTTTGTACCATTTATGTGAATTATTTTATATTATACAAATATACAGTCTACTTCATTTTGAGTGAATGACCACACCAAACAATGTTACATAAGTGGATTTGGATTCTTTTGGGTATCTACCCATATGAAAATTACAGGTATTAAGTATTAGATCATTTGGTCTTTCCGTTTGATAGTCAGCAATAAATAACTTAATTAGTGCTGCCAATGCCCACTTATCAGTATTATCTGTCACTAATTTCTTAATGGTTCTTATGATTTAATATAGCTTGGTAAGTAAAATGAAACCACAATCTAAGTAGCTATACACAATCTAATAAACAATGGGATAAGGTTATGTTTTAAAAATAATTTGTTTCTTTGGTTATCGCCCCCTTTCCGCTAGCAACAGCTAGGGTCTCCATCTGCACAGGAGGGAATGAGACAGGGACCATGGGCTTAGACAGAGTAGGGTGAGGGCCTCCAGAAAAAACAAAGCAAGATAATCCATTGTGAGATTTCCTTTGGCCTGCTGGGGGGCCCAGCTTATTTTTCTCACTTTACCCAGGTGCTGCTTTTCTTCCTCCAGCCCTAAACAAATGATTTGCAACTTGGGCAATGTAGCAAGCAAGCCCAAAACAACGTAGTAAAAACAGGAAGGATTCCATCTTGAAAATAAGATTGCATCTTAAAACCCAATTAGTTAAAACGTAAGTTTCTTAACAAACAGACAATAACTCAGCCCACCTTGGGAGCAAAGCAGGCAGTCTTGAGTGATATGCTCCCAGGCCAGGAAGCTGCTATCCTGGGAGGAAATCAGAGCAGTAAAATTCTTGTAAATAACCAGGAAGACTAATTAGAAACTTAATGTCTCTTCAAGGATAAACATTTTGGGACCACTTAGCAGGTGTACATCCCTAGCCCTTTGTCTCTCAATTGCCTATAAAACCCCTAGACAACGTACCACCCCAGGACTCTCTTGTCCCCTCCTGGCTTGAGCCAGGAGCTCTGTCCTCTTGCTTTCTCTCTAAATAAAAGCCTCGGCCTTGCTCTCCTAAAAAAAGAAAAAAAATTGTTTCTTAATGTTGATTAATCTGGTCTCAAGAAACACTAAAGTAACTTAGAGGTGCTTTAGAGAGCTGCAGATATTACAGGTGTTCATTCTGTTAACTGATTTGCCAACTTCATTCCTATCCTTTCCTATTTTCCACTGTAAAATAAAAATCTATCCTTTATATAGAGTAATCATTTAGTGGCTAAAGTAGAGTTTAGTATTTTACAAGCGTTAAATAGTTTCCTAAATTGGTTAGGAAGTTTTAAGGAAGCAATGAACTCCTATTCAATCTAATCTTGGGTTTTTAATCCAAGTAACTAGATTCTCCATACTTCTGGGTAAATTTAATATAGGTGGAAAAATTTTTCTTTTAAGCTATTGAGACCTGTAAAGTTACTTTAGATCTTAAATTATTATTAATGCTGATAATGTCTATCAACTTTTGACAATTAAGTTCTGGGTCCTAAATAATCCTGTAAAGACAAAAGCTTATATACTCAATGGCACAGATTTCTTGGTCATGAGTCAGATATTGGGTGTATGGGTAGATGAGGATGTAAATTAGGGTGGTAAAGGGAGGTCAAGGGTCAGACTTGAAGAAAAAGACACATCTTTGTTACCCTTGCCTCATAGGTAAGCCCCATCATGTGTGGCTCTTCTCTGAGAGATATTTCCCCACTGTGTAAAACCCATCAGAAAATGCCACTTACCTCATTCTTACCAAAACTACAGCTTAAGTGGAATAGAATCAAATACAATAGAGGTGAAGTATATTTTCAAAGGCTGAATGGAAACACTAGGGGGAGCACAATCCCTTTAGGACTGCGACCCCAGTAGATAAGCTCTGGTAACAAAAAACAATGTATTTAAGGCAGCTAAGAAGAGTAATGTTATCTCTATGCTTACTTTGATGACATTAACCCCAAGCTACGTTGTTGAGCTAAAAAACCAAGGTGCAGAATAGTATAATTAGAATAAATGTATATTTATAGGACACTTGCAGGAATACATATATGTTTCTACACACAGAACACCTCAGATAGGAAATCCCAGAAACTAGTAACAGTGGTTGCTTCCAGGAAAGAGGTATTGATGGCTGGGAGGGCCACAAATGACACTACTTTTCACATGGTGATCCTTTCATAGACTTTGAATTATGTAGCATATGCACAAAAGTTAAATTATTTAACTAAAAAATGATGGAAAAACACATTGTATTTGGAGGTAGTTTTATACACTCAAACATTCTCTGTTGAAGAGGAATGAAAAAAATAATTCCAGTTCTTTCCCTTTAATGGGCTGTAAGAACCAATAGCTCATGTGAGCATCTGAATGCTTTGACACATTATTACTTTACTAAATTATATTATAGATTTCTGGTATTCAGAAATACTGCATTCTCAAATTTCAACTAAATCCAGAAACTAAAGCTTTCTTTGATTTGATTTTATTCACTTCTATCTGAATAAACACTGTGAGTAAAGATTGTCTTTAAATTCCTCACCAAAATCATTTAATTTAGCAGCACTGTTTCTACAACCACCTCCAAACCCACTATTTAGAAAAGAACTATTTCAGGAAGTCTGTTTGGCCTCAAGCAAGATCATCAACTTGTTTCATTTCTTAACTGGGATGGAAGTAGACTTTTTACAGTAAAGGCAACTTGACTTAAAGTTTAAAATTAAGGGAGATATAGAGACAAAAACAAAACAACAGAGCCAAAAACATTTATGTTAAAGAGAAAGTTTCACAGAGAGATGGAGAAATACAAGACTTGTGAACTAGGATCCTTTGCCTTGGTTTTTAAGGCTATGTTGGGCTTTAACATTAACAGGAGTCTTCATACAAGTTCTACATGAAAACATCAAGTGAAAAAAGTAAGCTGTATTATAATATTCGTTTTTAAAATGCATGCAAATCTGAGATGATTTTAAGGCACTGAATCAGAAGTTAAAGTCTCCTAGCATTTGGCAGGGGTATTATTATCCTACTCCCTAGAGCAGGGTTTTTCCACTGGTCCTTATTGCCATTTAGGGCCAGAGAAGTCTGTGCTGTAGGGCTGTCCTGTCCTGGGCACTGCAGGATATTCAGCAGGCTCCCTGAGCCTCCCTGGCCTCTACCTACCTACTTGATGCCAGCAGCAGCCCTCTAGTTGTGACAATCAAAAATATACCCAGCCATTAACAAATGCCTCCTGGGGAGGAAACCTGCTTTAGAGAGAAAGAAGCAGAAATAACAGAAATATATTTCCTTTGTGCATTTTTGTTGATTTTAACTTGGGAAAAGCCTCTGATGTGTTCTGAAATAAAACCAATTTTGCAAAGTACAGAGAATGTGTAATATATAAATATATCATACCCTTGGGCATTGCTTAACGGAGTAGCAAAGCTGATAAATTATTATTAAATGACCAAACATGTTGAGTTTTTGATGGCCACAACAATTCACAGTAGAAACTCAAACTCAATGATATTAAAGAGCAAATCACCACCTTAACCTAATTTATAATTCTATGTATTTTCTTCTAGATTTATCTTTATTTGGTAGAAGATACCAAAACTTTCAAGAGGAAAAGACTCAGGTGAGTAGTACCGCTGAGTCACAGACCTGGAACACTCATGTCACAATGTGAGCAAAAACAAAATTCATCAAAATAGCACTTCAAACAAAGTAATTAAGGTTTGGATGTCCTGGTGTGGTGAGAATTCTGCAGAACTGATGGGACTCTGCAGAATCTATCTGATGGCCATACACAAGTGGTGATCTCTGATGATTATGGAGTCCTTACTACTGATTATTGCTTATCTTCATAGAAATACCAGTAAGTGCACCTTCTAGACAAATTTGGTAAGTACAGGTTACTTACTTCCAGTAAATGCTATCCATCGAGCATATTTTGTAGCTTCTCTTCGCCAGTGGGAAGCCACCAGCAAGCCACATGTAACAGTCAGTGAAATGATTCCCATGATGATAAAAAACAGTGTGGTGACCCACTCTGGAGGAAGCCGAGGTGGGATGCACGTCCGGTCTCGTCCATGGATTGTTTGACACTGCCGTACAAGGCCCACAGTGAGTGCTCCTGCGGAGAAGCAAAAGGTGGTAATATTTTAGTGGGTTTGGCATGCCCAGGGAATATTCCCTACCAATACTCCTTTAGTCCTTCAGTATTATTTCTCTGTATGGGGGTCATTCAAGCACTGAATTCCACTGAGTCCTACTCTTCAGGATTCTGTTGTAGTTCACAATGTAGTTAATACTTGGCTTAACCTACAAAGTGAACTTAAAAAAAAAAATCACAAAGGCTTTTTCTGAATACTTGTGTCAGGTGCTGTTCTAGGCTCCAGAAATAGCCATGAAGATAGATAAGGCTCCTGGTTCTCGCTGAGCTTACATACTGGCAAAAAGAATTTGAATTTTTCTATTACCAGATCCAAGACTCAGTGTATAGCATTTTATTTTGGCTGAGGAGAAAAACACTGTTCAGGAAATTGAAAGCAAACTTGAAATATGTCTAATCACAATATATAAATAAAATTAAATAATGGACTAAACACTAGAACCAATATATTTATAAACTAAGAAGTTTAAGAATAAGCACTTTTCCATTAAATTCAAGAAAATGGAAAAATTAGCAGGTCCCTTCATTTGGGTAAGTTCAACAATTTTTGTACAAGTTTTCACACTACCAAACCATTACAACCATGCTTCAGCAATAGATTCTATATAATTTAATTTTAATTTAATTCAATTAAATTCAAGAAAATTAATTTAACTGAATTCCATTTAATTTAATTCTATTAAATTTTGGAAAATGGAAAAATTAGTAGGTCTCCCCATTTGGTAAGTTCAACAATTTTTGGGAGGGGTTCACATTGCCAAACCATTACCACCATACTTCAGCAGTAGAGTATAAAGGCATTGGTGGTAATTTTTCAAATGCCCCCTCTCCCATTTAAATAACACAAAAGTGATTTTTGTAAAACATCAAGTACTATTTTTACATAAACATGTTCTCTTGGGATGAACATAATTTGGGATGAATTTACAGAAACCTAGATAAGTAAGGTGAAAGAGTAATTATTTTATTCTCTTTCCCACTAAAACAAACAAAGAAAATGTTACCTTTGAGTAAAACCTGCTTGTTTCCCCCTTGATGAGCAAGTGCAAATGGGAAAACAGTTGCCAAAAAGTACAAGAAAATAAATTTCTGGAGCTATTAAAAATGTAATCTATTTCTGCATCATTTTTGGTCTTAATTATTTTCTCAATATGAACAACAACAAGACATTAACCTCAAAATCATAGCACTTGCCACAAATTCCTAGAGGCATTTTGGAAAGCTGCCCCGGCGAAAGATGACCACGCAGGGTGTATCTGTGTACACAAAGGTATATGTGGGTAGGTGGGACTTTTGGAAGGATGGGGCTTTTCTGCAACTTGTGTTTTGGCCCTGATACAGGTTTAGAAATAAAGCAATGTGTTCAAAGAAAATAAAGTGAAAAATCAGTTCTGCTCTCAAATTTGAGTTGCAGTATTTTTTTTTTTCTCTAATGCTAACTGATTATAACTGTGGGTAGGAGCAGGAGACAACTCACACAAGTTATACCTTTTTCTCTCAAATCACCTAGTAATTAGGCCCATTCCTGTCATCTTTGCATAGATGCAAAAACAGCATTATAATTACCTCCATGGAGGCAAGTGGGGGTTGGGAATGGAATAGAAAGTGAGTAAACCTTCACAATAATGCCACACACTTTCCCTCCTCTAGCTGTTGCTTGGAACGGAGCAACTTAGGCTCAAAGAAGTCAATCAGTTCAGTTCTGACTATTTTTAATGTCTGAAGTATAATGGTAACTGCTTGAACCTAGAAAAGGGGAGAGGGAAGCGGGTAGCAGGCACGAGGGAGTTGTATAATTGTTCTTAAAGTGAAACACTAAAAAGTTTCCTTCATTATTAAATTAAGTTAGCTTCGAAACCAGGAATATATGTAGACTATACGGAGTCATTGAAACAAATTTCATTACTTATGAAAATGCAATATCTATTAAAGGGGATCAGATATTTTAAGGCATATTCCTGTGTTACTAAATTATTAAATAATACCAAACATTTATTTTAAATCTAGCTCTTTATGTATTAGAAGTTATATTTTCTATAATATTTATCAATTTATACTAATACAGCAAACTTAAAAGCTCATTCACTGTGAGCTGTAAGACTTCATTCATGGTTTTCTTATATTTTACTTTTAAAAAGGAATAAAAGAAGTGAAAAGTTAAAAAAAAAGTTTCCTTGAAAAGAAAACTTGGAGGGGAGGGGGGTGTCTTACAATAAAGCATTTATTGTGATTTGGGAAATAAAGAAGGCATTTACAGCAGTGCTCAATAACTAACAGAAAACTACTCCTGATTGTTCAGCAAAAGACTTGAAACAAATCACCCTCTCTAGTCACTATCCCATTTATAAAACTGTATTTGCTGTAAGAATAGACAGCAGGCAATGAAAGATCCCCTGACAAAATGCAATACTGTGGATTCTGATTTTAGCAGCAACTTTCTGCACACATTCATTTAAATACAAAGAAAGTTTCACTGGTAACTCCATTCAGCTAGTGGGCTTAGATTTACATTTGAGAATTCTTTTTTGTTGGCAAATATTTAAAATTGCAGATTCAGTAAATCGTAACTAAAATATCTCTCCTTCAAAATACTTATGAGTATCCTTATGCTGTCTCTCTTACTTTCCGTTTATGGACATGGCAAGGAGCATTAGAGCTCAACTTTAACTTAACCTCCTGTGCTTGTAGATTATTAAACTTTCTGACTAGGTTTGATTTTTCCTCCACTCCTGACTAGCATACCACACCAAGTGAACACAAGTAAAACAAGTAAGAAAATGAAATTATAGCTATACCTTCTACAAGCCAAATGGAAACAACCTGATGGATAGCCAGCTGTAAAAAAGAGGTATTTTCTTGTATTTAAAGAAGTCCTTATCACCATAAATCAAGACCAAATATTCAGCAGCTACACTCTGGAAGAAAAGAAAGCTAACACTAACTGATAGCCAGAAGGTACACTGTATAAAGAAAATCAACTTGCAAATATTTTATTGAGTGTCTCTCATGTGCTCAGCATTGTTGTAGTGGTCAAGATTCCAAAACTTTCAGTAAAAACAGACTTTCTCCTTAAATACATTATACTAGGACTAGTGCAACAGTGGTGGGTCAACACTGTTGTTAAAATTCATTTTCTTGAGTAAGACTCTAGGGGAACATGATTGACATCATAGCTGCAAAGGTAACTGTGCTGCTACTGTTAATCTTATAAACTGGGGTACTGTTAGTACCAAACTTCACCAAGTCTTTAAATTTCATCTTTTACCTCAAAAGAGTTATCTTCTGCCTGTAGACTTAAATCCAACTCTTACATTGACTAGCCAAGAGCTTTTATATACTCCAAATTCTCTGAGCACAATTTAGTTAGTATCACACAACTAACTATGCACTTGATCTTAAAGTAGCTCTTTACCCCAAACAGAAAATGAGCTTTTCAGGAGAGAACTGAACCTTCTAGTTCATTGGAAACCCTCAGAATGGCCTGCAGCAGGGGGCACAAAGCAGGAATTAATAGACATTTGATGAACTTAAATGAATTAGAAACTATTAAATTTAAAATCATGCTGCATCAAATAGGTTCTCCTCAAGACCTCATTTTACTGTGATTTCCTGATGCACACCAAGCATAAGCTCAGCCATTTACTAATTTTTGTTTTATCCAACAGGTCTTTGCTTCTTGAAGAGGTCTGTAATTCCATTCCCTAAACAGCCAATCCATCTTTACCCTAGAGTTGTTTCCTAGGTAACCAATCCAGCCAAATAAAAGACTTGCACACAATAGAGTGAAAACTAGACTAGGAACTACAGCTTCCCACATGCCTGTCAGTATCTCACCTGGGTATCATAACACACAAAAGGAAGTCATAATCTTACCCATTAAGCGGGATATGATAACTACAGTCTTTTGACATTTATCATCTGTAGATCAGATACTGTTAAAATGATTTAGCACAACCAGTCTGAGGATGTCTACTACTACAATTAGATGGTTATAAGGCATATTATCACTACATGTAAAAGACGTGTCATAGAAACACAGGGATTGTAAAGCAGAGAGGCCCACAAACCCTCCAGAGTCTGTATGAGCAAACCATGTGTAGTAATTGCTCATCAACCCAGCCTCAGAGAGGAGTGTGATGACATGGTTTCCCAGGAGCAGTCAGTATTGAGGGTCCCTTGTATAAAAAGTGAAGATTCACGTTTTTCCTGCTGTTTTAAATTTTTTCTCTCTGTCTTTCACTTTCAACTGTTTGACTATGAAACAGTCTGACTATCCTAGGTATGGATAACTTTAAGTCTATCCTACCTGGAATTTGTTAAGATTCTTCAACATGCAGGTTCAAGTTTTTCATCAAGTTTGGTAAGATTTCAGCCATTATTTCTTCAAACATTCTGCCCCTTTCTCTTGTCTCCTTCTGACTCCCATTATACAATACTGGATAATGTCCAATGGGTCTCTAATGCTCTGTTCATTTTTTATTATTTTTTCTTTCTGCTTCTCAGATTAGAAAATTTCAATTACCTGCCTTCAAGTCTGCTGATTCTTTCTTCTGCCAGTTTTTCATTTGTTATTGCACTTTTCAGCTCCAGAATTTCTATTTTCCTTTTATAATTTCTATCTATTAGATAATCTCTGTGGCGAGACATTGTTTTCCTGCTTAAATTCTTGACACATGGTTTCCTTTATTTTTTGGAACATATTTATTACAGCTGATTTAAACTCCCTGTCTAGTAAGCCAACTGTCTGGGCTGCCTCAGCGCAGTTTCTGTTGATAACTTTTATTTTTCTTGTGTGTAGGCCGTAATTCCCTGTTTCTTTTTGTCTTAAAACTTTCAGTTGAAAATTGGAAATTTAAAATTACACAATGTGACAACTATGGAAATCATATTCCTCCCTTCCTCAGGGTTTGTTGTTTTTTACTGTTTGCTGACTTCCCTGAAATAGTTCTGTGAAGGTTTATATTCACTGTTGTGTGTGGCCTCTGAAGTCTATTCCATTAGCTTAGTAGTCAGCTAATGGTTGGAATGAGATTTCTTAAATGCCTTGAATCAGTATGTCTCTCCGCCTTTGCTGTCTATGTCTGTTGTGTATTTTAAGTGCTCCAGCATCTCCACTTACATCGCTGCTTTAGCACTCACTTCCTCCTTGTGCAGGGCCTCAAGGTCAGCTACAAGTAAGAAATTTGGGCCATCACAGGTCTTCCCTGGGCATGTGGACAGCCTTGAATGTGAGTGTACCCTTCTAGATTCCTAGAAACATGTTGCAGCTTTTCAAAGACTCTGATAGATATCCTGTTCCCCTGTTTTCTCTTGATGTTTTTTGCTCAGCCTTTTGTTGCACCAAATGGTACCACCACTTCATATTTCTGCAATATTAAACAACTGTTGCTGATTATTTTTAACAAATGTCCTGGGGATAGGACAGAGCAAGCTCTGAATCTGGTCATAAAGATAGGCCCCCAAAATGGAGATTTTCAGTGAGCTGCTGGACAGATCAAATAGCAACAATTTTCTGAAGATGGGGCTTTAAAGAGCACCAAACCCTTTTGCCCTCTTAAATCATTGCTAGGCTGCTATTTTTCACAGCTACCATAGCTGCAGGCTATTGGTGAGGAGAGGGGTGGGATTAGCACAACTGAAATTGATACACAACTTGCCATTCCTACCAAACTCGGGTAATTTTCTTAAACACTTCTTGGATCGATGCAAGCCTTCATTTCCAGAGATCTTTTAAGAGCTGGTTTGACAATTTTTGCTACTGTTCTTATTGCATTTATGGAGGAGAGTTTCAGAAGTCCCCACTCCAGAATTTAAACCCAGCAAGTCACAATTTGAATCTCAGCTTTGCCACACTTGGGCAAGTCACTTAATCTTCCTAAGCTTGATTCAGCAGGAAAATAGTATGGCCTACTGCTTAGGTTTCTGTGAAAAATAAGATAATGAGATAATACTTGTAAAAACAATTGGAACTGTGAGCATTGAATAACTATTCTATGTTTTCTGGAAAGGAAATTAGGTATCTTTAAAAAAATATATATATATATATAATACAGAGCAGTAGCAGATATAATAATTTAACACAATAACATTCATGAAACTCACATTCTAAAATAAAAAGGGTGATACTTGATGGCTGCTAAAGCCACTAGTCATAAAAAGTATTCAGGACATTACTCCCATACTGTCCAGGTGCTTTAGTGTATCATTCAGGTTGAAGATTAAGCAAAAGTTAAGTTCAGGCTCGTTGAACTAAAAGCTCTGGAGACATTTTACAGGAATAGCAATGCTGGGAATATTGGACTGAGAATGCTTTGCTAATAGAATGAAATAGCAAAATGTTTTTTTAGATACCAAGTAAATAAAAAAGATCATTAAGCTTTAGTTTTCTTTTCCCTTAAACTGTACTAGCTGTCCTATCCTTACTTAAAATCCAATTGTTACCAGCTATACATAAGTAGGACTGTAGTTCAAAGGTCATCTCTCATTTTACAATGGATTAAATCATACCCAATACTGTCCTCTCATTTTAGCTTTTTCTATCAGTCCTTGCTCCATAAACTTGGCCTTGGGTCTAATCTTGTACATACATAAAACATAAACTCACAGTGGATCTGCATTTTAAAATCTGCTTTATTGACAAGTACAATATGGTACCAGAATCTGTCTTATTATTTTCCCAATCATTGAAGCTCTTAACATATAATGCATGAAGAAGTCATTAAAGAACTCACTATGTTTAAACTGTCCATTTATTGTATGAAAAATATGTGGAAGGATGTTTGTCACACTGCTTAAGAGTGGCCTGCCTACTATGGTTGAATATGATTGGAAAGTGGGGTTGAGAACCTTTGTACTTTTTACTTTATCTTATCTGAATGTAGATGAGTTAATATACTTCTGTTCTTAAAAAAAACACACATGCATTTATTTATATTTAAAATTCTAAAATGTTTATGGAGTATTACACAATAAGTTTAAATAAAATGTACTGATTTATATTATACATTGAACTCTTTCAATCATGTATGAATTTAAGCACATGCTCTGGATCTAACGCTGAAGAAATTAATGTAAATCAGGTAGAGAAGTAGAACAGAATTTAAATTAGTATGTCTACATTTTCTATTCCATTTCAATTAGGGCATCATGAGAAATCCCTGTGGAGGAATTCAATAGATTATATTGGGATTCTTATTGTTTCTTTCCTGATTGACTTGGCAGAGGAAACCTAAAACAAGTTTAACATTTACATCACTTAAATGAATAGCCTCCAAGTTTTATATGTATAAATGAGCTGGCTTAAGACAGATGATACTGGTAAAGAGAATAAAATAAAACAAATTTAATAGGCCAAATAGTGGACAGGAAAGTACTGTAGAATTATCTGCCAAAGCATTTTAATGAAATGGTTGAACATTAATTACTCCACAACCTTCCATCACTGAAAAGGTTCACGTATGGACAATGATTAAGAAGTAAACAAACAACCCAGTAACTCCACTTCTAGGAATTTACCTGAAGAAAACAAATCCCTGATTTGAAAAGATGTATGTACCCTTATTTACTGCTGCATTATTTACAATAGCCAAGATATGGGAGCAATCAAAGGGTCCATTAATAGATGAATGGATAAAAAAGATGTGGTACATATACACAATAGAATATTATTCAGCCACAAAAAAGAAATCTTGCCATTTGTGACAACATGGATGGACCTAGAGGGTATTATGCTAAGTGAAATATAAAAACAAAACAAAATGAACAAAAGAGAAGTAGCCTCATAGACACTGAGAAGTGACTAGTGGTTACCATGGGGGAGGTGTTGTGGGTGGATGGGGAGGGGAATGAAGGGGCACAAAAATTCTCAATCATAATATAAGTTGGCCACAGGGATGGTAGTACAGCATGGAGGATATAGCCAATGATTCTGTAACATCTTTATGTTGACAGTAACTACACTAGTTGGGGGGAGGACTTAATAATGTGGGTGACTGGTGAACCACTGTGTTGTATACTTGAAACCAATAAAAGATTGTATATCAACTATACTTCAATAAAAAAAAGTAAACAAGCACTGTAGCAGACAAGAATGGCTCTCAACAAGCAAAACTCCTGGCCAAAAGGAGTAATAAAATTAGGGGATTTAGAGTTAGAAGGGATCTCAGAAGTCATCTGTCCTAACCTCTCCAAATTAGAGTTTGGGGAATACTGAGGCCTAGAGAAGTTAAGTGGTAAGTACAAGAATTCAAAGTAACTTAGCAGTGCTGGTTCTAAAACCCAGGTTTTCAATAACCCACACCTCAACTATTCTACCATATGATGCTGACTTCCTGAACACTGTTCACTGAGTAAAGAAAATGAATAGTATTCCTAAAAATACCTTTGGGTATGTTCAGATTTATATCAGAGAAGTCTTAATTACAACGTTGTAAGCACAGTGACAGTGAGTCCAAGACGAACTTTCATAGAAGGTTTAAAAAATATACAAAGAGGGAGCCTATGTCTTTGAATTTCTCGTTAGTTTACAGTAGTGACTCCTCTGGGTTCTACTCTAAAACACAGCCTCCTCCCACAGCAGCCATTCTTTCTCATAAATGTTCAAGTAATACCCCACTCCCAACGCATCCTTCTTAAAGAAATATCCCAATTTCTTTGCTTCAGGAACAAAAGGGATTCCCTTTCGTTCCTTATCCTATCTAACCCTATGTAAGATTTCATTCCCTTTTGTTCTTATCCTATATCCAAGGAACCTTGGTTATTTATAGCTTACTCTCAAAAATCACAATAAGCACTTACATTTGTCTTGGTCCAGAAAATGTGCACCACAACCTTCTTAGAAAGGAATTTTTAGGCTAAGTCATGAAAATCAGTAACTTCCCTATAGCTAAGGTCCATAGTATGATCTCCAGGTGTGTCAAAATAACTTTTTTCAACTAGTTGATGTCCCAATATTAAATAACTCTAAATCATTTCTCCAATAAATTGTACTTCCTTAGTTTACATAAATATATTAATTATCTGATACTAAATCAAATTCTAAACTAGTTACATATCCATTGACCTAACTGGGCAACATGTCACAGTGGTTAGAATTCAGAGTCTGGATTAAGATTCAGATTCTAGGCCCACCTCTTGCTAACATGAGATTTTAGGCAAGTTTTTTAACCTCTTTGTGCCGGTTTCCTCAACTGTAAATGAGAATGACAACAAAATGGCCTCATAGTGTGTGGATTAAGAGGGAATGTGTGTGAAGTACTTAGAATAAATGCCTGGTACGGAGTGGGAACTTGATAAATGTTAAATATTATTAATGATATATTGCTATTTCATTAGAAGTATGTACTTTTAAGAAAGGTAACATTTGTGGGAGTCCATCTTCCTCTTAAATTAATTGTTCTCTCATGGTACCTGTTAATTCCTTGCTTTCTTGGGCTTAGATGGAAAAGAAATAAACCTGTGTTCAATTTATGTGGAGCTATTGAATTATTTTAAAATAAGCAAGAGCTGTAAAAATTTAGAGTCTTGCAAGTGTGAGGAAAGCCAAGTTTAACACTGAGACAAGTGTTTACTTTGCAGCATTAGCATGGTCCCTCAGTTACAGAAGAGGATGGATTTAAGAATGGAGAGCTTTGGAGAAAGACGAAAGTTCTGATTCTGACAGCTGCTCTTCCATTTCATCTTTACAAGGAGTCTGTGTTCCCACTGTAGTTATATTTGGATTCAGAATGAAATGTAAGGTAATCTTCCTCAATTTTCAACATCTGAAAACAACACCTAAGCTTTCACTGTATATATATAATTAATCCTCCATTAATTAGCTTACATTTGTGGTAGCTGTCATCTCCGAAGCAAAGAGATGGTGGCTAGGGAAACCATGCATTAGAGAAAGTCTCTGTGTAATTTGAGAAGCCTGGCACTACGCCATGAGATATTCCTGACTTTTCTGTTCAAGTCTGTAGACACTGTGTGCAACACTAAGCTTTCATTCTTCAGCAAATACTAAGCACATGCTCTGTGCAATACTGTGAGAAGTATGAGGAACATAGATCTGATCCCTGTATTTACAGAGCTTATGATATGTACAGAGCCAAGATGCACACTCACAGAAAATTAAAAAGCAAAATTGTGAAATAAAAGAAAATATGTATATTGGTCTTTTCCCCCAGTTCCTGGCATAGAGCTCCTAAAACCCTTGTACGCAACTTCCTCCATGATAAGATCACTAGGAACAACTCTTACTCTAATATTGGTCTTTGACCGCTGTTCCTAACAGAGGACTCCTGAAACCTTTGTAATTTCCTGGGTGATAGTGTCCTTTGTTCTAATGATGTAACTCTGGGTGCTCCTGGATGAGGGCTGGTCACAGGCAAGGCCAAGCCATGATTAGCTTGGAAATTTTCAGCCCTGCCCCCATTCTCTTCAGAAGGGAGAAGGGCTACAAAAGGAGTTAATGACTGATAATGTCTACATGGTGCAGTCTCCATAAAATCCCCAAAGTACAGGGTTTGGAGAACTTGCAGTTGGTGAACACAGGGAGGTGCTGGCAGAGTGGTGTGTCTGGAGAGGACACAAGCCCGTTCCCACATACCTTACCCTATGCATCTCTTCCTTTGGATGTTCATCTGTATCCTTTATGATATCCTTTTATAATAAACTGGTAAATGTGTTTTCCTGAGATCTATAAGCCATTCTAGCAAATTAATTGAACTCGAGGAGGGGATCACTGGAACTTCTGATCTATAGCTGGTTACAGGACACTTGATAATCTGCACTTGTGATTGGCAACTGAAGTGTGGAGATGTGGGGTGGGGTGGCAGGAAGGTGGCAATCTTGTGGGATCGAGCCCTTAACCTGTGGGTTCTGACATTATCCAGGTAGATGGTGTCAAAATAGTTAAATTACAGGACCTACAGCTGATGTTAACTGCTTGTTGCGAGGGAAAACCTTGTCATGCTTCATGATCAGAAATGTTGAAGTGAAGAATGATAGATTCACAAGAAAGAAAAACAGTAGGGAAGAAAAAATATGGGTTTTTCCTTTATAACAATAAATAGCAGGATGTGATCTAATGCCAAGAGAATTGTCAGCCTAATGAAACTAGAAATCTCATCTCATCTCCTGCCTCAGATGGGGTTTACAACATCCCTGGTTCTCAGGCTACAGACTGAGACTGAATTACATGATTGGCTTTCCTGGGTCTCCAGCTTGCAGAAGGCAGATCATGGGACTTTTCAGCTGTCATAAGCTAGAGAACTTTGACTAATACAACACATTTTCCTTTTTCCTGTGATAATATTTAGGAGTGAGAAACCTGCACCATATTAAGTGTATGTTTAAATCTATAAGAAACTACCAAACTGATTTCTTTTTTTTAAATAATTTATTTTGGTATCATTAATCTACAACTACATGTGCAATATTATGGTTATTAAACTACCCCCTTCATCAGGTCCCCCCCACCAACCCCATTACAGTCACTGTCCATCAGCGTCCAAACTGATATCTATAGCTACACCATTTTACATTCCTACCAGCAATATATGAAAACTCTAGCTGCTCTCCATATTCACCAATACTTGGTAATATCAGTTTTATCAGTTTTAGGCATTCAGAAATGCAAAGGTAGATATGCAATTTTCTTATTGCAGTTTTGTGTTTCCCTAATAATGTAGAACATTTTACATATGCTGATTTGCCATCTTTGGCCTGTTTAAATCTTTTGCCTTCTTAAAAAAAAATCACATTGTTTTATTATTGAATTGTAAGAGTTTTAAAAATATATGCTGAATAAAGCTCATTATCTGACGTGTTCTACAGATATTTCTCCCCAGTGTTGCCTTTAGTTTTCTTAACAATGGCTTTTGAACGACAAATGCTTTAAATTTTGACAGAGTCCAATTTATCAATTTCTTATCCTGCGTGCTATGACTACTTAGTGGCAGAGGAGGCATACCCCACCGTCCTAATCCCAAACAGAGAGACTTAACGCAATCGGAGACTACGTTAGATAGGACATCAGTGTAATATACTTTCATTATTTTTAAAGCTGTCTATAAGATTTCCAATGGCTCATGGAAAAAGACTGCCAACGAGTATTTAATTTTCCTTACTATTCTGCTAAAAATCCTATCACTCATATTGTGAGAATAGTTCTTCATCCCTTCACCCAGTGACAAAACTCACATCTAATCCAAGTGCTTAGAAAATACCAATTGCATTATCTTTGGCAGATCAATTAACTGGGAAGTCTATTTACTGTCTGAATAATTGAAAATACCTAAAAAAATAATAAAGAGATGACAAATATATCTGGCAGGAGGGAGAGGGTTACTGTATCACAACGGTATGCCTCAGTAAAAACAATTAAGTTTATTACAAAGTAAAATTCTCACAAAGCTTGGTCAATAACAAAAATTGTACAGAACATAAGTGAGTTCTCAAGTTTATTCATGATTTCTCCTCACTCCAAATTCTTTCCTTTTTCTTCTCACTCCAAATTCTTTCTAGGCAATTTCAGTTAGGTTCACAGATTCAATTATCACCTATAAGCCAGTAACTCACAAATTTACTTGCAGCTATGACATTTATTTACTTATTTATTTTTTACTAAGGCATTATTGATATACATTTCTATGAAGGTTTCACATGAAAAAACAATGTGGTTACTACATTCACCCATATTATCGTGTCCCTCCCATACCCCATTGGAGTCACTGCCATCAGTATAGTAAGATGCAATAGAGTCACTATTTGCCTTCTCTGTGCTACACTGTCTCCTCAGATGCCTCCCATACCAAGTGTGCCAATCATAATTCCTTTCAATCCCCTTCTCTCTCCCTCCCCACCCGCCCTCCCCCACCCCTCCCCTTTGGTAACTGCAAGTTCCTTCTTGGAGTCTGTGAGTCTGTTGCTGTTTTGTTCCTTGTTTTGCTTTGTTGTTATACTCCACAAATGAGGGAAATCATTTGGTACTTGTGTTTCTCCGCTTAGCTTATTTCACTGAGCATAGTATCCCCCAGCTCCATCCATGTTGTTGCAAATGGTAGGATTTGTTTCTTTCTTATGGCTGAATAGTATTCCATTGTGTATATGTACAACATCTTCTTTATCCATTCATCTACTGATGGACACTTAGGTTGCTTCCGTATCTTGGCTATTATAAATAGGGGTGGATATGTCTTTTTGAATCTGAGAAATTATATTCTTTGGGTAAATTCCTAGGAGTGGAATTCCTGGGTCAAATGGTATTTCTATTTTTAGTTTTTTGAGGAAGCTCCATATAGCTTTCCACAATGGTTGAACTAGCTTACATTCCCACCAGTAGGGTAGGAGGGTTCCCCTTTCTCCACATCCTTGCCAGCATTTGTTGTTCTTAGTCTTTTCAATACTGGCCATCCTAACTAGTGTGACTTGATATCTGATTGTGGTTTTTATTTGCATTTCCCTGATAATTAGTGACCTCAAGCATCTTCTCATGTGCCTGTTGGCCATCTGAATTTCTTCTTTCGAGAATTGTCTGTTCATGTCCTCCGCCCATTTCTTACTTGGGTTATTTGCTTTTTGAGTGTTGAGGCGTTTGAGTTCTTTATATATTTTGGATGTTAACCCCTTGTCGGATATGTCGTTTACAAATATATTCTCCCATACTGTAGGATGTCTTTTTGTTCTGCTGATGGTGTCCTTTGCCATACTGAAGCTTTTTAGTTTGATGTACTCCCATGTGTTCATTTTTGCTTTTGTTTCCCTTGCTCGAGAAGATGCGTTCAGGATGAAGTTGCTCAAGTTTATATTCAGGAGATTTTGGCCTATGTTGTCTTCTAAGAGTTTTATGGTTTCATGATTTACATTCAGGTCTTTGATCCATTTTGAGTTTACTTTTGTGTATGGGGTTAAACACTAATCCAGTTTCATTCTCTTGCATGTAGCTGTCCAGTTTTGCCAACACCCAGTTGTAGAAGAGGCTGTCATTTCCTCGTTGTATGTTCATGGCTCCTTTATCGTATATTAATCGACCATATATGGTTGGGTTTATATCTGGGCTCTCTAGTCTGTTCCACTGGTCTACTCTCTGTTCTTGTGCCAGTACCAAATTGTCTTGATAACTGCAGCTTTGTAGTGAAGCTTGAAGTCAGGGAGTGTAATCCCCCCAACTTTATTCTTCCTTCTCAGGATTGCTCCGACTATTCAGGGTCTTTTGTGGTTCCATATGAATTTAAGAACGATTTGCTCTAGTTCACTGAAGAATGCTGTTGGTATTTTGGTAGGGATTGCATTGAATCTGTAGATTGCTTTAGGCAGGATGGCCGTTTTGACAATATTAATTCTTTCTATTCATGAGCATAGGATGTGTTTCCATTTATTGGTATCTAATTTCTTTCATAAGTGTCTTGTAGTTTTCAGAGTATAGGTCTTTCACTTCCTTGGCTAGGTTTATTCCCAGGTATTTTATTCTTTTTGATGCAATTGTGAATGGAATTGTTTTCTTGATTTCTCTTTCTGCTAGTTTATCGTTAGTGTATAGGAATACAACAGATTTCTGCGTATTAATTTTGTAGCCTGAAACTTTGCTGAATTCAGATATTACATCTAGTAGTCTTGGAGTATATTTTTTAGGCTTTTTCATGTACAATATCATGTCACCTGCAAATAGGGACAGTTCAACTACTTCTTTACCAATCTGGATGCTTTTAATTTGTGTTGTTCGATTGCCATGGTGAGGATCTCCAGAACTATGTTGAATAAAAGTGAGGAGAGTGGGCATCCTTGTCTTGTTCCCCATCTTAAAGGAATGGCTTTCAACTTCTTGCTGTTAAGGATGATGCTGGCTGTAGGTTTGTCATATATAGCCTTTATTATGTTGAGTTACTTGCCCTCTATACCCATTTTGTTGAGAGTTTTTTATCATGAATGGATGTTGAATTTTGTCAAATGCTTTTTCAGCATCTATGGAGATGATCATGTGGTTTTTGTCCTTTTTGTCGATGTGGTGGATGATGTTGGTGGTTTTTCTAATACTGTACCATCCTTACATCCCTGGAATAAATCCTACTTGATCATGAATGGATGATGTTTTGGATATATTTTTGAATTTGGTTTGCTAATATTTTGCTGAGTATTTTTGCATCTATGTTCATCAGGGATATTGTTCTGTAATTTTCTTTTATTGTGGTGTCTTTTCCTGGTTTTGGAATTAGAGTGATGCTGGCCTCATAGAATGAGTTTGGAAGTATTCCCTCCTCTTCTACTTTTTGAAAAACTTTAAGGAGAATGGGTATTAAGTCTTCACTAAATGTTTGATAAAAATTAGTGGTAAAGTGGCTGGTCCAGGGATTTTGTTATTAAGCAGTTTTATGATTACCAATTCCATTTTGTTGCTGGTAATTAGTTTGTTCAGATATTCTGTGTTTCTGGGTCAACCCTGGAAGGTTGTATTTTTGTAGAAAGTTGTCCATTTCTCCTAGGTTATCCAGTTTGCTACCATATAATTTTTCATAGTATTCTCTAATAATTCTTTGTATTTCTGTGGTGTCCATAGTGATTTTTCCTTTCTCATTATTGATTGCTTATGTGTGTAGACTCTGTTTTCTTCTTGATAAGTCTGGCTAGGTGTTTATCTATTTTGTTTATTTTCTCTAACAACCAGCTCTGGCTTTCATTGATTCTTTCCATTGTTTTATTCTTCTCAATTTTATTTATTTCTGCTCTAATCTTATTATGTCCCTCCTTCTACTGACTTTGGGCCTCAATTGTTCTTCATTTTCTAGTTTCATTATTTGTGAGTTTAGACTGTTCATATGGGATTCTTCTTCCTTCTTTAAGTAGGCCTGTACTGCAATATACTTCCCTCTTAGCATGGCCTTTGCTGCGTCCCACAGATTTTTGAGGTGGTGAATAACTGTCATTGTCTGCATATATAGCTTGAATTCTGTTTTTATTTGGTCATTGATCCATCGGTTATTTAGGAGCATGTTAAGCGTCCATGTGTTTGTGGGATTTTTCAGTTCTTTGTGTAATTCATTTCTAGTTTCATACCTTTGTGGTCTGAGAAACTGGTTGGTACAATTTCAATCTTCTTGAATTTAATGAGGCTCTTTTTGTGGCCTAGTATATAATCTATTCTTTTTTTTTTATTGACTCAAGAGGGAATTTATTCCTGAGGTGATTAACCATTCTAGGCAATTTGTCCACTTTGACCCCAGGACAAACTGTGATCCTCCCTCAAACTTTTTTTAAAATTAATTAATTAATTATTTAAATTAAGGTATTATTGATATACACTCTAATGAAGGTTTCACACGAAAAAACAATGTGGTTACTACATTTACCCATATTATCAAGTCCCTACTCATACCCCAATGCAGTCACTGTCCATCAGTGTAATAAGATGCCACAGATTCACTGTTTGCCTTCCCTGTACTACACTGTTTTCCCCATGATCCCCCACATCATGTGTACTAAACATAATACACCACCGTCCCCTTCTCCCACCCTCCCCACCCATCCTCCCATAGCCCTCCCCTTTGGTAACCACTAGTCCCTTCTTGGAGTCTCTTCAGTGTGCTGCTATTTTGTTCCTTCAGTTTTGTTGTGTTGTTATAATACACAAATGAGGGAAATCATTTGGCATTTGTCTTTCTCTGCCTGGCTTATTTCACCGAGCATAATATCCTCCAGCTCCATCGACGTTGTTGGAAATGGCAGGATTTGTTTCCATCTTATGGCTGAATAGTATTCCATTGTGTATATGTACCACCTCTTCTTTATCCATTCATCTATTGATGGACACTTAGGTTGCTTCCATATCTTGGATATTGTAAAAAGTGCTGCAATAAACATAGGGGTGCATATGTCTTTTTGAATCTGAGAAGTTGTATTCTTTGGGTAGATGCCAAGGAGTAGGATTCCTGGGTCAAATGGTATTTCTATTTTTAGTTTTTTGAGGAACCTCCATATTGCTTTCCACAATGGTTGAACTAGCTTACATTCCCACCAGCAGTGTCGGAGGGTTCCCCTTTCTCCACATCCTCACCAACATTTGTTGTTCTAAGTCTTTTGGATGGTGGCCATCCTTACCAGTGTGAGGTGATATCTCACTGTGGTTTTAATTTGCATTTCTCTGATGATTAGTGATGCGGAGCATCTTTTCATGTGTCTGTTGGCCATCTGAATTTCTTCTTTGGAGAACTGTCTCTTCATATCCTCTGCCCATTTTTTAATTGGGTTATTTGCTTTTTGGGTGTTGAGGCGTGTAAGTTATTTATATATTTTGGGTGTTAACCCCTTGTTGGATATGTCATTTACAAATATATTCTCCCATACTGTAGGATACCTTTTTGTCCTGCTGATGGTGTCCTTTGCCATACAGAAATTTTTAGTTTGATGTAGTCCCATGAGTTCATTTTTGTTTTGTTTCCCTTGCTCAAGGAGATGTGTTCAGGAAGAAGTCACTCATTCTTACGTTCAGGAGATTTTTGCCTATGTTGTCTTCTAAGAGTTTTATGGTTTCATGACTTACATTCAGGTCCTTGATCCATTTCGAGTTTACTTTTGTTTATGGGGTTAAACAATAGTTTCATTCTCTTGCACATAGCTGTCCAGTTTTGCCAACACCAGCTGTTGAAGAGTCTGTCATTTCTCCATTGTATGTCCATGGCTCCTTTATCATATATTAATTGCCCATATATGGTTGGGTTTATATCAGGGCTCTCTAATCTGTTCCATTGGTCTATGGGTCTCTTCTTGTGGCAGTACCAAATTGTCTTGATTACTGTGGCTTTGTAGTAAAGCTTGAAATTGGGGAGTATAATCCCCCCAGCTTTATTCCTCCTTCTCAGGATTGCTTTGGCTATTCAGGGTCTTTGGTGATTCCATATGAATTTTAGAACGATTTTCTCTAGTTTGTTGAAAAATGCTGTTGGTATTTTGATAGGAATTGCATTGAATCTGTAGATTGCTTTAGGCAGGGTGGCCATTTTGACAATATTATTTCTTCCTATCCATGAACACGGGATGTGTTTCCATTTATGTGTATCTTCTTTAATTTCTTTCATGAGTGTCTTGTAGTTTTCAGAGTGTAGATCTTTCACTTCCTTGGTTAAGTTTATTCCTAGGTATTTTATTCTTTTTGATGCAACTGTGAATGGAATTGTTTTCCTGAGTTCTATCTCTGCTAGGTCGTTCTTTGTGTACAGGAATGCCACAGATTTCTGCATGTTAATTTTGAATCCTGCAACTTTGCTGAATTCAGCTATTAGATATAGTAGTTTTGGAGTGGATTCTTTCGTGTTTTTAATGTACAATATCATGTCATCTGCAAACAGGGACAGTTTAACTTCTTCCTTGCCAGTCTGGATGCCTTTTATTTCTTTGTGTTGTCTGATTGCTGTGGCTAGGACCTCCAGTACTGTGTTGAATAGAAGTGGGGAGAGTGGGCATCCTTGTCTTGTTCCTGATCTTAGGGGGAAAGCTTTCAGCTTCTCACTGTTAAGTATAATGTTGGCTGTAGGTTTGTCATATATGGCCTTTATTATGTTGAGGTACTTACCCTCTATACCCATTTTCTTGAGAGTTTTTATCATGAATGGGTATTGAATTTTGTTAAATGCTTTTTCTGCATCTATGGAGATGATCATGTGGTTTTTGTTCTTTTTGTTGATGTGGTGGATGATATTGATAGATTTTTGAATGTTGTACTATCCTTGCATCCCTGAGATGAATCCCACTTGATCATGGTGTATGATCCTCTTGATGTATATTTGAATTCAGTTTGCTAATATTTTGTTGAGTATTTTTGCATCTATGATCATCAGGGATACTGGTCTGTAGTTTTCTTTTTTTGTGGTGTCTTTGCCGGGCTTTGGTATTAGAGTGATGCTGGCCTCATAGAATGAGTTTGGAAGTATTCCCTCTACTTCCACTCCTTGGAAATCTTTAAGGAGCATGGGTGTTAGGTCTTTACTAAATGTTGATAAAATTCCACAGTGAAGACATCTAGTCCAAGTGTTTTGTTCTTAGGTAGGTTTTTGATTACCAGTTCGATTTCATTGCTGGTAATTGGTCTGTTCAGATTTTCTGTTTTTTTCTGGGTCAGCCTTGGAACGTTATGTTTTCCTAGAAAGTTATCCATTTCTTCTAGGTTATCCAGTTTGTTAGCATACAATTTTTCTTGTATTCTCTCATAATTCTTTGTATTTCTGTAGTGTCTGTAGTGATTTTTCCTTTCTCATTTCTGATTCTGTTTATGTGAGTAGACTCTCTTTTATTCTTGATAAGTCTTGCTACGGGTTTATCTATCTTGTTTATTTTCTCAAAGAACCAGCTCTTGCTTTCATTGATCCTTTCTATTGTTTTATTCTTCTCAATTGTATTTATTTCTGCTCTAATCTTTATTATGTCCCTCCTTCTACCGACTTTGTGTCTCATTTGTTCTTTTTCTAGTTTCATTAATTGTGAGTTTAGACTGCTCACATGGGATTGTTCTTCTTACCTGAGGTAGACCTGTATTGCAATATACTTTCCTCTTAGCACGCCCTTCGTTGTGTCCCACAGATTTTGCAGTGTTGAATTATTGTTGTCATTTGTCTCCATATATTGCTTGATCTCTGTTTTTATTTGGTCATTGATCCATTGATTACTTAGGAGCATGTTGTGAAGCCTCCACGTGTTTGTGGGATTTTTCATTTTCTTTGCATAATTCATTTCTAGTTTCACACCTTTGTGGTCTGAGAAACTGGTTGGTACAATTTCAATCCTTTTGAATTTACCGAGGCTGTTTTTCTGGCCTAGTATATGATCTCTTCCTGAAAATGTTCCATGTGCACTTGAGAAGAATGTGTATTCTGCTGCTTTTGGGTGTGGAGTTCTGTAGATGTCTTTTAGGTCCATCTGTTCTAATGTGTTGTTCGGTGCCTCTGTCTCCTTACTTATTTTCTGTCTGTTGATCTGTCCTTCAGAGTGAGTGGTGTGTTGAAGTCTCCTAGAGTGAATGCATTGCGTTCTATTTACCCCTTTAATTCCATTAGTATTTGTTTCACATACGTAGGTGTTCCTGTGTTGGGCGCATAGATATTTATAAGGGTTATATCTTCTTGTTGGATTGACCCTTTTATCATTATGTAATGTTCTTCTTTGTCCCTTGTGACTTTCTTTGTTTTGACGTCTATTTTGTCTGATATAATTACTGCAACTCCTGCTTTTTTCTCCCTATTAGTTGCATGAAATGTCCTTTTCCATCCCTTCACTTTTACTCTTTCTTTGTCTTTGGGTTTAAAGTCAGTCTCTTGTAGACAGCATATAGATGGGTCTCGTTTTTTTTAAAATAGTTTATTTTGGTATCATTAATCTACAATTACATGTTCAATATTACGGTGATTAAACTACCCGCTTCATCAGGTCCCGCCCCCTAACCCCATTACAGTCACTGTCTATCAGTGTAGTGAGATGCTATAGAGTCACTACTGGTCATCTCTCAGTTGTACAGCCCTCCCTGTGCCACCCCAACATTACATCTGCTAATCGTAATGCCCCTTTTTCCCCCTTGTCCCTCCCTTCCCACCCATCCTCCAAAGACCGTTTCCCTTTGGTAACTATTAGTCCATTCTTGGGTTCTGTGAATCTGCTGCTGTTTTGTTACTTCAGTTTTTTTCTTTGTTCTTATACTCCACATATGAGTGAAATCATTTGATACTTCTCTTTTCGGCTTGGCTTATTTCACTGAGCATAATACTCTCTAGCTCCATCCATGTTGTTGCAAATGGTAGGATTTGTTTTTTCTTATGGCTGTAGAATATTCCATTGTGTATGTGTACCACATCTTCTTTATCCATTCATCTACCGATGGACACTTAGGTTGCTTCCATTTCTTGGCTATTGTAAATAGTGCTGCGATAAACATAGGGGTGCATATGTCTTTTTCAAACTATGCTGTTGCATTCTTAGGGTAAATTCCTAGGAGTGGGATTACTGGGTCAAATGGTATTTCTATTTTGAGTTTTTTGAGGAACCTCCATACTGCTTTCCACAATGGTTGAACTAATTTGCATTCCCACCAGCAGTGTAGGAGGGTTCCCTTTTCTCCACATCCTTGCCAACATTTGTTGTTGTTTGTGTTTTGGATGTTGGCCATTATCACTGGTGTGAGGTGATATCTCATTGTGGTTTTAATATGCATTTCTCTGATAAGCGATGTGGAGCATCTTTTCATGTGTCTGTTGGCCATCTGAGTTTCTTCTTTGGAGAAGTGTCTATTCATGTCCTCTGCCCATTTCTTAATTGGATTATTTACTTTATGTTTGTTGAGGTACGTGAGTTCTTTATATATTTTGGAAGTCAACCCCCTATTTGATATGTCATTTATGAATATATTCTCCCATACTGTAGGATGTCTTTTTGTTCTACTTATGGTGTCCTTTGCTGTACAGAAGCTTGTCAGCTTGATATAGTCCCACTTGTTCATTTTTGCTTTTGTTTCCCTTGCCCGGAGAGATATGTTCATGAAGAAGTCACTCATGTTTATGTCCAAGAGATTTTTGCCTATGTTTTTTTCTAAGAGTTTTATGGTTTCATGACTTACATTCAGGTCTTTGATCCATTTTGAGTTGACTTTTGTGTATGGGGTTAGACAGTAGTCCAGTTTCATTCTTTTACATGTAGCTGTCCAGTTTTGTCAACACCAGGTGCTGAAGAGGCTGTCATCTCCCCATTGTATATCCAAGACTCCTTTATCAAATATTAATTGACTGTATATGTTTGGGTTAATGTTTGGATTTTCTATTCTGTTCCACTGGTCTGTGGGTCTGTTTTTGTGTCCATACCAAATTGTCTTGATTACTGTGGCTTTACAATAGAGCTTGAAGTCAGGGAGCATAATTCCCCCTGTTTTATTCCTCCTTCTCAGGATTGCTTTGCCTATTCGGGGTCTTTTGTGGTTCCGTATGAATTTTAGAATTATTTGTTCCAGTTCATTGTAGAAAGCTGTTGGTATTTTGATATGGACTGCATTGAATCTGTAGATTGCTTTAGGTAGTATAGCCATTTTGACAATATTTATTCTTCCTAGCCAAGAGCATGGGATGAATTTCCATTTGTTAGTGTCCTCTTTAATTTCTCTTAGGAGTATCTTGTAGTTTTCAGAGTATAGGTCTTTCACTTCCTTGGTTAGGTTTATTCCTAGGTATTTTATTCTTTTTGATGCAATTGTGAATGGAATTGTTTTTCTGATTTCTCTTTCTGTTAGTTCATCGTTAGTGTATAGGAAAGCAACAGATTTCTGTGTGTTAATTTTGTATCCTGCAACTTTGCTGAATTCAGATATTCTAGTAGTTTTGGAGTGGAGTCTTTAGGGTTTTTTATGTACAGTATCATGTTACCTGTAAATAGTGACAATTTGACTTCTTTTTTACCAATCTGGATGCCTCGTATGTCTTTGTTTTGTCTGATTACTGTGGCTAGGACCTCCAGTACTATATTGAATAACAGTGGAGAGAGTGGGCATCCCTGTCTTGTTCCCGACCTTAGATGAAAAGCTTTCAGCTTCTCGCTGTTAAGTATGACGTTAGCTGTGGGTTTGTCATATATAGCCTTTATTATGTTGAGGTACTGGCCGTCTACACTCATTTTGTTGAGAGTTTTAATCATGAATGGATGCTGAATTTTGTCAAATGCTTTTTCAGCCTCTATGGAGATGATCATGTGGTTTCTGTTCTTCTTTTTGTTGATGTGGTGGATGATGTTGATGGATTTTCGAATGTTGTACCATCCTTGCATCCCTGGGATGAATCCCACTTGATCATGGTGTATGATCCTCTTGATGTATTTTTGAATTTGGTTTGCTAATATTTTGTTGAGTATGTTTGCATCTACGTTCATCAGGGATATTGTTCTGTAATTTTCTTTTATGGTGAGGTCTTTGCCAGGTTTTGGTATCAGAGTGATGCTGGCTTCATAGAATGAGTTTGGAAGTATTCTCTCCTCTTCTAATTTTTGGAAAACTTTAAGGAGGATGGGTGTTATTTCTTCTCTATATGTCTGGTAGAATTCAGAGGTGAATCCATCTGGTCCAGGGGTTTTGTTCTTGGGTAGTTTTTTGATTACCGATTCAATTTCGTTGCTGGTGATTGGTCTGTTTAGTTTTTCTGTTTCTTGTTTGGTCAGTTTTGGAAGGTTGTATTTTCCTAGGAAGTTGTCCATTTCTTCTGGGTTTTCCAGCTTGTTAGCATATGGATTCTCAAAATATTCTCTTATAATTCTTTGTATTTCTGTGGTGTCTGTCCTGATTTTTCTTTTCTGATTTCTGATTGTGTTTATGTGTGTGGATTCTCTTTTTCTCTTAATAAGTCTGGCTAGGGATTTATCTATTTTGTTTATTTTTTCAAAGAACCAGCTCTTGGTTTCATTCATTTTTTCTGTTGTTTTATTCTTTTCAATTTTATTTATTTCTTCTCTTATCTTTATTATGTCCCTCCTTCTGGTGACTTTGGGTCTCATTTGTTCTTCTTTTTCCAATATCAGTAATTGTCTCTTTAGACTATTCATTTGGGAATGTTCTTCCTTTTTTAAATAGGCCTGGATTGCAATATACTTTCCTTAGAACTGCCTTTGCTGTGTCCCACAGAAGTTGTGGCTTTGTGTTGTTGTTGTCATTAGTCTCCATATATTCTTTGATTTCTGTTTTGATTTGGTCATTAACCCATTGATTAATTAGGACAATGTTGTTAAGTCTCCATGTATTTGTGAGCCTTTTTGTTTTCTTTCTAAAATTTATTTCTAGTTTTATACCTTTGTGATCTGAGAAGTTGGTTGGTAGAATTTCAATCTTTTTGACTTTAATGAGGTTCTTTTTGTGGCCTAGTATGTGGTCTATTCTGGAAAATGTTTCATGTGCACTTGAGAAGAATGTGCATCCTGTTGCTTTTGGGTGTAGAGTTCTGTAGATGTCTGTTAGGTCCATCCATTCTAGTGTGTTGTTCACTGCCTCTGTGTCTTTACTTATTTTCTGTCTGGTTGATCTGTCCTTTGGAGTGAGTGGTGTGTTGAAGTCACCTAAAATGAATGCATTGCTATTTCCTCCTTTAATTCTCTTAGTATTTGTTTCACATATGTCAGTGCTCCCGTGTTGGATGCATATATAATTATAATGGTTATATCCTCTTATTGGATTGTCCCCTTTATCATTATGTAATGTCCTTCTTTATCTCTTGCTACTTTCTTCGTTTTGAAGTCTATTTTGTGTGATATAAGTACAGCAGCACCTGCTTTTTTCTCCTTGTTGTTTGCATGAAATATCTTTTTCCATCCCTTCACTTTTAGTCTGTGTATATCTTTGGGTTTGCGGTGAGTTTCTTGTAGGCAGCATATACATGGGTCTTGCTTTTTTATTCCTTCTGTTACTCTGTGTCTTTTGATTGGTGCATTCAGTCCATTTACATTTAGGGTGATTATCGATAGATATGTACTTACTGCCATTGCTGGCTTTAGATTCGTGGTTACTAAAGGTTCAAGGATTGCTTCTTTACTACCTAACAATCTAACTTTAACTTTCCTGTTAAGTTATTGTAAACACAGTCTGATGTTTCTTTATTTCTCTCCCTTCTTATTCTTCCTCCTCCATTCTTTATATACTAGGTGTTTTATTCTTTGCCTTTAGTTAGTGTTTGGATGGTCTGCTTTCTTTGCTATGATTTTATTTTCTCTGGTGACAGCTTTTTAGCCTTAGGAGTGCTTCCCTCTAGAGCAGTTCCTTTAAGATGTCCTGTTGAGGTGGTTTATGGGAGGAAAATTCTCTCAGCTTTTGCTTGTCTGGAAATTGTTTAATCCCTCTGTCATATTTAAATGATAATCGTGCTGGATACAGTATTCTTGGTTCGAGGCCCTTCTGTTTCATTGTGTTAAATATATCATGCCATTCTCTTCTAGCCTGTAAGGTTTCTGTTGAGAAGTCTGGTGTTAGTCTGATGGGTTTTCCTTTGAAGGTGATCTTTTTTCTTTCTCTAGCTGCCTTTAATACTCCGTGTTTATCTTTGATCTTTGCCTTATTAATTATTATGTGTCTTGGTGTTGTCTTCCTGGGGTCCCTTGTGTTGGGAGATCTGTAGGCTTCCATGGACTGCGAGACTATTTCCTTCCCCAGGTTGGGGAAGTTTTCAGCAATTATTTCTTCAAAGACTCTTTCTATCCCTTTTTCTCTCTCTTCTTCCTCTGGTACTCCTATAATGCGAATATTGTTCCGTTTGGATTGGTCACACAGTTCTCTTAATATTCTTTCATTCCTAGAGATCCTTTTATCTCTCTCTGCCTCAGGTGCTCTGTATTCCTGTTCTCTGATTTCTATTCCATTAACAGCCTCTTGCATCTCGTCCAGTCTGCTGATAAGCCCATCAATGGCTTGTCTCATTTCTGCATTGTCTTTCCTGACGTCCCTCACTTCCTCCCTCAGCTCTTGGATATTTCTCTGTAGATCCATCAGCATGGTCATGACTTTTATTCTGAATTGTTTTTCAGGAAGATTGTGCATTTCCATCCCTTCAGGCTCCCTCTCTGGTGTTGCCTGGGTCTGGGTGGGCTTTGTCTGTACCATATTCCTCTGACTTTTCATGGCGATAGAAGTGGTCACTGGTAGGTGCCATGTATGTCAGTTGGGCTCTTTATGAGTTAAAAAAATAACAAGAAAAAAACGAAAAAACAAAAGACAAAAACAAAAAGAGAAGGAAGAGAAAGAAAAGAGAAAAAAAAAGCAAGAAAAGAAAAGAAAGGAAAAAAAAAACGCCCACCAGGAGTAGATTCTGTAAGGATGCTGTAGGTGGTGCTGTAGCTCCTGTATTCTGCAGCCTGCGGCCACGCCGCTCCGCCGGGCCTTTTGTAGCTCTGGCCAGGGCAGCAACGAATGGGAGGCTGTTGTTCTCTGTGTGAAGACTCAGTACAGCTACTTTTTCCCAGTCACCAGCCAAGGGGTCCGAAATTCCCCAGGACTCCCAGGCTGCTCGGCTGAGTGCACTGGGATGACCGCGCCCCTCCCCTGGGCCCCGTCTCACCAAGACCGCCAAAAAAAGCACGTGCTTTTCTTTTGTCCTGGGGAGCCGGCTGCGAGGACCCAGGCGAATTCCCAGCTGAAAACCTGCAGCTTCTGGGGCTCCAATATCCGATACACCACACGATGTGTGTCAGTGCTCCTGGCGCAGATCACCAGGGCTGGTTATTTCGCGCACCTGTACTTCCACTCCCTCCCGGCTCTGAATTCTCTCCTGCCACCGGTGTGCTGGGGTGAGGGAGTGCTCGAGTCCTGCCGGTATGTGGCTCCGTATCTTACCCGCCTTGCGAGGTGCCGAGTCCTCTCAGGTGCAGATGCAGGCTGTGGCTGCCCTTTATATTCTGGTCTCCCTTTTAGGAATAGTTGTGTTTGCTGTGTTTTCATACATATATATGGTTTTGGGAGGAGATTTCCGCCGCTGTGCTCACACCACCATCTTCCCGGAACCTCTGGGGGTCTTGTTTTTTTATCCATTCAGTGACTCTATGTCTTTTGATTGGTGCATTCAGTCTATTTACATTTAGGGCGATTATGGATATGTACTTAATGGCACTGCAGGCTTCAGATTCGTGGTTACCAAAGGTTCAAGGTTAACTTCCCTACTATCTAAGAGTCTAACTTAACTCAATATGCTATTAAAAACACAATATAAAGGTTCCTTTTTTTTCCTCCTTTTTCTTCCTCCTCCATTCTTTATATATCAGGTATCATATTCTGTACTGTTTCTCTATCCCTTAATGACTTTGGGGATAGTTAATTTTGCATTTGCTTAGTAATTAGCTGCTCTACTTTCTTTACTGTGGTTTTATTACCTCTGGTGAGCTATTAAACCATAGGAACACTTCCATCTATAGCAGTCACTCCAAAATACACTGCAGAGATGGTTTGTGGAAGGTAAATTCTCATCTTTTGCTTATCTGGGAATTGTTTAATCTCTCCTTCAAATTTAAATGATAATCTTGCCGGATAAAGTATTCTTGGTTCAAGTCCCTTCTCCTTCATTGCATTAAATACATCATGCCACTCCCTTCTGGCCTGTAAGGTTTTTGTTGAGAAGTCTGATGATAGCCTGATGGGCTTTCCTTTGTATTTATCTTATTTCTCGGGCTGCTTTTAATAGTCTCCTTATCCTTGATCTTTGCCATTTTAATTACTCTATGTCTTGGTGTTATCTTCCTTGGTCCCTTGTGTTGGGAGATCT
The DNA here is from genome assembly GCA_032199065.1 of Smutsia gigantea. NCBI lineage: Eukaryota > Metazoa > Chordata > Mammalia > Pholidota > Manidae > Smutsia > Smutsia gigantea. The sequence goes on from JAVSCE010014857.1 coordinate 46,325, forward strand.
GTGCACCTCCATGGCCTGAGAGACTATCTCCTTCCCCAGATTGGGGAATTTTTCAGCAGTTACCTCTTCAAAGACACTTTCTATCCCTTTTTCTCTCTCTTCGTCTTCTGGTACCCCTATAATGCGAATATTGTTCCATTTGGATTGGTCACACAGTTCTCTCAATATTCTTTCATTCTTAGAGATCCTTTTTTCTCTCTGTGCCTCAGCTTCTTTGTATTCCTGTTCTCTAGTTTCTATTTCATTTATCGTCTCCTCCACCATATCCAATCTGCTTTTAATATCATCCATTGTGCTCTTCGATGTTGGATCTCTGACAGGAGTTCATTCCTGAGTTCTTGAATATCTTTCTGTACCTCCATGAGCATGTTAATGATTTTTATTTTGAACTCCCTTTCAGGAAGCGTCATGAGGTATATATCATTTAAATATTTCTCACGAGGTGTATTAATCATTTTACTCTGAACCAGGTTTCTTTGGCGTTTCATATTTGTGTATGGCGCCCTCTAGTGCCCAGAAGCTCTACTCTCTGGAGCTGCTCAGCCCCTGAAGCAATGTTGGGGGTTGCAGGGTAGTGGTATTGGTGCCTGGGTGGAGGAAAGAACTGTTTCCTGCTTCCCGGCTGCTGTGCCTGTCTCCACTGCCTTTCCTGGTTTGCAAGCCCGGTGGGGCTGGCCAGATGAAAGGTGCAGTAGGCTACCTATCACGGAAGGGGTTTTTGGAGCTGTGTAGGCAGCCAGAGAGGTGGAGCACCTGAAGATCGTGAAAGCTCCCAACCTGCTAGGCAGAGTGCACCCAGGCAATTTTGTCTATCTGTCCTTTCTCCTGAGGAGTAAGCTCTGTGCAATCCTTGCCCCTTGCTAAGGGCTTCTTTGTTAGGAAGTCTCTTAGACTGCCCGCCTTTCTTTTGTCCCTGAGCAGCTAGATATGGATCCCTGCTTTCCACAGGCAGCTGGAATCTTAGTCTCTCCAGGAATTCTGCCTGTCTTAGCTTTCCAACTCCCTAATAACGAGAGTATCATGCAAGCACCATAAAATGTAGGTTTGTGCTCCCAGAGCAGATCTCCAGTTAGGTATTCAGCAGTCCCAGTTCTCCACTCCCTCCCTGCTCCATTCGTCTTCCTTCCAACGGTGAGCTGGGGTGGGGGAAGGGTTTGGATCCCGCCTGACCAAAGCTTTAGTACATTACCCTGTTCCATGAGGTCTGCTCTTGTCTCCAGATGTATGGTTTGGTGCAGTCCTCTTTTCTGTTGCTCTTTGAAGAGTAGTTGTATTAGTTATATTTTCATATTACATGCAGTTTTAGGAGGAAGCCTCTGTCTCTCCTCTCATGCCACCATCTTTAATCCGTCACCTATATAATCTATTCTTGAATATGTTCTATGTGCACTTATGTAGGTGCTCCTGTGTTGGGTGCACAGATATTTATAATGGTTATATCCTGTTGTTGGATTCACCCCTTTATCATTATGTAATGTACTTGTCTCTTGTGACTTTCTTTGTCTTAAAGTCTACTTTGTCTGATACAAGTACTGCAACACCTGCTTTTTTCTCCCTATTAGTTGCATGAAATATCTTTTTCCATTCATTCACTTTTAGTCTGGGTATGTCTTTGGGTTTGAAGTGAGTCTCCTGTAGACAGTGTATATTTGGGTCTTTTTGTTTTTATCCATTCAGTGTCTTTATGTCTTTTGATTGATGCATTCAGACCATTTACATTTAGGGTGATTATCGATAGGTATGTACTTATTGCCATTGCAGGCTTTAGATTCGTGGTTACCAAAGGTTCAAGAGTAACTTCCTTATTATCTAAGAGTCTAACTTAACTCACTTAGTATGCTATTATAAACACAATCTAAAGGTTCCTTTTCTTTTCCCCCTCCTTTTCTTCCTCCTTTTTTCTTTATATATTAGGTATCATATTCTGTACTCTCTATCCATTTTTATTACCTCTGGTGACAGCTATTTAACCTTAGGAACACTTCCATCTACAGCAGTCCCTCCAAAATACACTGTACACTGTAGAGACGGTTTGTGGGAGGTAAATTCTCTCAGTTTTTGCTTTTCTGGAAATTGTTTAATCCCTCCTTCAAATTTAAATGATAATCTTGCCAGATAGAGTATTCTTGGTTCGAGGCCCTTGTGCCTCATTGCATTAAATATATCAAGCCACTCCCTTCTAACCTTTAAGGTTTTTGCTGAGACGCCTGATGATAGCCTGATGGGTTTTCCTTTGTATGTGATCTTATTTCTCTCTCTGGCTGCTTTTAATAGTCTGTCCTTATCCTTGATCTTTGCCATTTTAATTATTATATGTGTTGGTGTTGTCCTCCTTGGTCCCTTGTGTTGGGAGATCTGTGCACCTCCGTGGCCTGAGAGAATATCTCCTTCCCCAGATTGGGGAAGTTTTCAGCAATTACTTCCACAAAGACACTTTCTACCCTTTTTCTCTCTCTTCTTCTTCTGATACTCTTATAATACGAATATTGTTCCGTTTGGATTGGTCACACAGTTCTCTTGGTATTCTTTCATTCCTACACATTGTTTTTTCTCTCTGTGACTCAGCTTCTTTGTATTCCCCTTCTCTAATTTCTATTTCATTTACCATGTCCTCCACTGTATCTAATCTGCTTTTAAAACCCTCCATTGTGTTCCTCAACAATTGCATCTCCATCCTAAATTCGTTCCTGAGTTCTTGAATATTTTTTTGTACCTCCAGGAGCATGTTTATGATTTTTATTTTGAAATCTCTTTCAGGAAGGTTGATTAGTTCTGTCTCATTGGACACTTTTTCTGGTGGTGTTAAGATTTTGCTTTGAACCAGGTTCCTTTGACATTTCATATTTGTATGTGGCGCCCTCTAGTACCCATAAGATCTACTCCCTGGAGCTGCTCAGCCCCTGGAGCGATGTTGAGGGTTGCAGGGGAGTGGTGTTGGTGCCTGGGGGGAGGAAAGAGCTGTTTCCTGCTTCCCGGCTGCTATGCCTATCTCCACTGCCAGAACCAGTGGGCCGAACACACAGGTGTTAAGCCTCTATGCTTTGTGTTTGTAGCTGCTGTAGGCGAGGCTTCCCTCTGGCTGGCCTGATGCCAGAGCAGGGTTTGCCGGTTTGTGAGCCAGGTGCGGGCAGGCCGGGAAGCAGGTGCAGCAGGCTGCATATCATGGTGGCGGGGCCTTGGACCTGCCTAGCCAGCCATGGGGATGGAGCACCTGAGGATTGTGAAAGTTCCCAACCTGCTGGGCAGAGTGTACTTGGACAATTTTGTCTACCTGTCTTTTTTCCTGAGTAGTAAGCTCTGTGCAATCCTTGCCCCTTTAGCAGCCCTCTTGCTGTTAGAAAGTCTCTCAGACTGCCCACCCTGAGCAGCTGGATATGGATCCCCATTTTTCACAAGCAACTGGAATCTCAGCCTCTCCAGTTATTCCCCATCTTAGCTTTCCAACCCCACTAATCACCAGAGCACCATGCACTGTAGGTTCGTGCTCCCAGAGCACATCTCCAGGGCTAGGTGTTTGGCAATCCCAGGATTCCACTCCCTCCCTGCTCCATTTCTCTTTTTCCTGCTGTTGAGCTGGGGTGGGGGAAGGACTTGAGTCCCGCCAGGTCACCGCTTCGATATGTTTCCCTGTTCCGTGAGGTCTGTTCTTTTCTCCAGATGTATGCAATCTGGCGCAGCCTTCTTTCCTGGTGCTCTTTCAGGATTAGTTGTATTAATTATATTTTCATATTATATGTGGTTTTAGGAGGTCTCTTTCTCACCTCTCACACTGCCATCTTTAATCCCTTCTCCTAAGACATTTCTTTTAAGCTCCAGATTCCTACATATTACTGTTTACTTAGTATTTCCACTTAGATGCCTCACAGGCATCTTGAGCTCAACAAAATACCAAAAAGAACTCATCTTTTTCAAACATGGCTTTCTCCAGTGTCCTACTCTATGTCACCAGTATTCATCCAGCTGCTCAAACCAATCGTTCTTAACGCCTTCCTCTTCTAATCCCGAGAACTCTCCTCCCCGAACTAAGAGGAATCTACCTCTTCAAATTAAAAATCTATCCTCTTCTCTCCATCTCCACCTGCAACATTTCAATCCAAGTCAATATCAGTTCTTACCACTCAATTCTTGTCCCTTCCACCTGTTTCCTCACACTGCAGAATAAGTTTTAAAAATGCAAATCTGTTTTTTGTTACACTATCTTAAACCCTTAAATGGCTTCTCATCATTCTTAGGATGAAGACCAAATTCCAAATTCCCTACCATGGCCTAACAGGGTCTCTAACACCTGGACTATGCCTGTTTCTTCAGCTGTATCTCAATCTTACTGTCAACCCCTTGCTTTTTAGTTAGCCCCATTGGTTTTCTTTAGTTCCTACATGACCAGACTTTTCCACTTCAAGGCCTTTGCACACATTACTGGTTTTGCTTGCAACACCATTTCCTGCTCTTTTTCTTGCTAACTCCTATACTTCCTTTCATTCTTAGTTTAAATGTCATTTTACCAGAGAAGACATCTTTAGTACTTTCTTCTTGTTATAGACTGCCACCAAAATACACTTCTCCTTTCAGAACACTTATGACAATTATGTTTATTTTCATAATTTTTTTGTTTATTGTTTCTTTTACCTGCTAGACTCTAGTTCAGTGTATGGTCTGCTTATCTTACCAATATATATCCAGTGCTTAGCACAGTAACTGATATAATATCCCTTCAATTAATGTATTTTTCCAGCTTTACTGAGGTATGACAAAATTGTATACGTTTAAAGTGAACAGTGTGATGATTTGATATACATATACACTGTAAAGTGATTATCACATTCAGTTAACATATCTATCATGTTACTTTTTTTTGTGTGTGTGGTGAGAATGCCTAAGATCTACTCTCTTAGCCAATTTCAAGTACAATTCAGTATTATAAACTATAGTTGCCATTTATACATTAGGTCCTTCTGAATTTATTTATCTTAACTGAAAGTTTGTACCTTTTGATGAACATCTCATTTCCCCCACCCCCGAGGCCCTGGCAACCACCATTCTACTCTGATTCTACGAGTGCAACTTAATTTTTTTACCCCACACATAAGGGACACCATACAGTATTTGCCTTTCTCTGGCTTACTTCACTTAGTATAATGTCCTCCAGGTTCATCCATGTTGTTGCAAATTCTAGGATTTCCTCCATTTTTATGGCTGAATAATATTCCATAATACATACATACCACATTTCCTTAACCATTTATCTGTTGATGGACACTTAGGTTGTTTCCATATCTTGACTGTGAATAACACTGTAATGAACCTGGGAGTGCAGATTATTTCAAAATACTGATTTCATTTCTTCTGACTACTATATAACCCAGAAATGTGACTGCTTTATCATATGGTAGCTCTATTTTTAATTTTTTGAGGAACTTCCATACTGTTCTCCATAGTGGCTGCACCAATTTACATTCCCACCAATTATGTACAAGGGTTCCCTTTTCTCCACATCCTTACCAACATATATTATCTCTCGTCTTTTTCGTAATAGCCACCCTAACAGGTGTGAGGTGATATCTCATTGTGGTTTTAATGTTCATTTCCCTGATTAGAATTAATGTAAAATGTCCCTACTACTTAATGTGATCTACAGAGTCAATGTAATCCCTACCAAAATTCCAGTGGCATTTTTCACAGAAATAGAAAAAAAATCTTAAAATTCATGGGAAACCACAAAAGACACCAAAGGCCAAAGCAATCTTAAGAGAGAACAAGCTGGAAGCATACACTGTCAAACTACATTGCAAAATTATAGTTATCAAAACAGTACAGTATTCACATTAAAAACAGATACATAGACTAATGGAATAGAACAGTGAGCCCAGAAAAAAATCCATGCATACACAGTCACATAAACATTGACAAGGGCTCCAACAATACACAATGGGGACAGGACAGTCTCTTCAACTGGATATCCACAAGCAAAAGAATGAAACTGGACCCCTATTTTACATCACTCTGAAAAATGAACTCAAAATGGAGGCAAATGTAAGGCCTGAAACTTTAAAAATCCTGTAACACAGGGTATATATCCAAAGGAAACAAAATCAGTATTTCAGAGAAATATCTGCACTTGACATTGGTTTGGCAATGATATTTTGGATGTGACCCCAAAAACACAGGCAACAAAACAAAAATAAACAAATGGGACTACATTAAAATGAAAAGTTTCTGTGTGGCAAAGGAAACAATCAACAAAATGAAAAGAAATCCTAAGAATGGGAGAAAATATTTTCAGATCATATGTATAAGGGGTTAATATTCAAAATATATAAAGAACTCATACAACTCAATAGCAAAAAACCCCAAATAATCCAATTAAAAAGTGGACTACTGAATAGACGTTTTTCCAAAGACAAACGACTGACAAGTACATAAGGAGGTATCAGTCATCATCAAGGAAATGCCCTCAGTAAATATTAGTTGAATGAACAGTGAGTGAATGTTCTATATAATTTCTGTGCCTATTATTTAATAACCCACATTCTACCACACTGTTCTCTCCCCCCAAAACAAAAGATAAATTAGGGTATAATTATTTTTCATTCTAAGTTAGGGATCATTTAAATAGTAGCTTTCCTAGGCCACTGACACTACTTAATTATCTAATTATTTGAAAGGAGGGGAAGTAGGAAAAAATAGAGATGAATATTTATTTCAGTAAGTCAGCAAAACATGTTATACATTCTAGGGACATATCCAAGTAAGAACCATAAGTCCTGATAATGTTCTCATTTATAATGTTCTCATGGATTAGATTAGAATCAGAAATGTATTTTTAACATGGCCAGCCACCTGCTAGCTGAGATGTGTCTTGGGAAATAAAGTGCTTCCTGGGACATTTACAGTGAAATGTAAAGAGAGACCCTCAAAATTCTTTGTCTAATTTGAAGAGGAGGAGAAGGACACAGCAGTAGAGACCTGAAGAGAAGATGCCAGAATTAATGTGTGAACTGGGGCCTCAGTGGCAGGTGCTAATGTTGGTACATCCCAGAAAATGGGTTACATATGTGAAACTGAAGGCTTTTGAAATGGGATTAGACAAGCCTTCTCCCTAAGAAGAGAGGGCTCCTGGGCAAAGCTACCAGGCCTAGTACTGGGAAGACAGCCTTACTTTTGTTGCCTCTATGAAAGCAGGGGTACTATCCCTAACTCCAAATGAAGCAAAGTCAGTTCCTTCAGGTTACTGCTCTTTTTGGGCCACAGTATGGAAAACATGAGCACATAGCTTCAGCATCTGGGGATGATCCAACTCCATGCTTTGTAATATTTAATTTGATAAGGCAGCCTAACTCCTCATCCCTGAAGATTAGTGAAAGATGCAGGCACGTAAGAATGTCATGATAGAATATCATTTCTTTTCCACCCTGAAATGTTGACTAAAGGTTAAAGGGACTATAGTTTTCAACTTCTATGATCAGCACCTTAATAAACTCATTTTCCGTGGTAAAACATGGTATGGGACAGAAATTTTGTGATTTGAGCTCCAAGGGCCACTCTTCAAGAAGTTTATTTTTATTAAGGACTGGGGATTGTTCCAGGACAGAATTTACTCTAATGGAAGAAAAAAATCTAGGAGGCAAATTTAGCCTAGTAATAAAGCCTTTATGATCCATCACAGAGAAGTGATTCTAAGTACTGCATGGTGTCACTAGTATTTGCCTCTAGTGGATTTGTATCTAGGCTCAAGGAGGATGCAAAGGTTGCTGGGGGAAAAAGTAGAGAGCCAGTTCCATTAAGAATCTGTAGGATACTGGAGGAAGTGGCAATACTGTTGCCAGTACCACTCTCATCTGGGTGTAACATAAACTGGAAGTAATTCTCCCCTTCCAGTAGGGCACAGTGTACCTAACGTCAGTGCTGTCATTGGGAGGATAGAGGAAGCAACAGTGGTGCTTAGTAGATACAGCAACACCCCGCAAAAGCAGTGGTATTAAGGTGGCCAACGAATGCCATGCTACCCAGCAGAAATAGCACAAATGCCTGGATATACCCACTGTCTCTACACTAATGAAGGATGCTGCACAGACGCCTAATAGACTTTTCTTCCTCAAAAGCAACTGGGGAGAAGGTGAGACTTTCCAGAAGGATAGTCTTGTATTAGAGAATGCATGAGGCAGAAAAATACAAGTTTAATAATTTTAATTAAGTAATAAGACTCAGATTATTCTCCTAAAAATGTGGGGAAAAAATCTGTGAACAGTCTTTAGAAAACAAACAGTCCAATTAGTAGATTCTTTTTCTAAATATTCAAGGTAGGGATAGAAAGACTGATTTTTGCTTTCTGTCACAGCCAGGGCCTGAATAAATGCTTTGGTGAGATATATATGTATTCAAATTGCACAGCATTGTTCTAATATAAGTGTGAGTACTGTTTTCTGTTTGTTGAGATACAAAGGCAATTAAGAAAGGCCACTGTTCTAAAAAGACATTAAAAACTCTATAAGCAATGTAAAGAAAAGCAAGGTTAGTGAGGCTTTGTATAAGGGCTAAGAGCAGGAATCATTTATCTGTGATGACTAGATTATATTCCATGGAATTTAACCATTAAGGAAAAACTGGCATGAGAGGTAAAGTACCTAGTCAACAAAAATGTGTATTCCTTTCATTTCACATATAGTTTTGCAAAACTTGCAAAGTCACTGAGTTTAGAAATGATACTGGAACTTCTCTAGCTACCTCTCACAAATGATAAATGACTTTTTTTCAATGCACATATTAAAATAAATCTGAATATGTACTATATATATTTGCTACAGAAATTCAAAAGGTACAAAAGGGTGTAGAGTGGTAAGTAAATTTCTATTCAATGACTGGCCTTCAACTACCCAGTTCCATTCCCTTGAAGCAGCAAACATGGTTACCAGCTGCTTGTGAATCTTTACAGCGATGATGTATACATATCCACTTGTGTATATGTGTGTGTGTATTCTTTATTTAAAAAAACCCATGCAGTCATGGCAACATGTTCTATATAATGCTCTACATCTTCCTTTCCAAAACTTTTTAATTAAATAATTAGTAAGTATGAAAGATAAAACATACTTAAGGTAAAAAAAAATCCGTTAATATAACGAAAACTCAAACCCACATACTATGTACCAGTTTAAGAAAAAAGATTATCATTGCTTTTTCAATCTCCTGTGTGCTCTAATTCCTTCCCTCTCTCCTGAGGTAATCACTCTCCTTGATTTTGTGTTTGTTAATTTCCTTGCTTATAGTTTTATAATATTTTTTTTCCTTAACAATATGTTTGGCTTTGTGTGTTTCTGAACTTCATATAAACAGAATTTTTGTTTCTCACATGATTTGCTTTTCTTGCCCAACATGGCTGTTTAATATTCATTCAGATTATTGTGTGTAGCTATAATTCACTCATTTTCATTGTTGTATAGTACTCTAACATTTCTGCATTGTTTCTAGTAGGTTATTGCTGTTTTTTCATTTTCATAATTATACATATGGTGCTATGAACACTTTTGTACATGTCTTGTGGGCAGATAGGAAAGAGTTCCTCCAGATCTATTACATAAAACTGCCAGGACATAAGGCACATGCACTTTAAAATTTACTAGATAATGCCAAACTGTTTTCCAAAGAGTAGTACCAATTCACTTTTCCATCAGCAGTATTTGTGTTCCAGTTGCTCTATATCCTCGCCAACACCTGATATTGTCTGTACCTTGCTTTTTTACTTAATAATAATATATTATGGAGAACTTGACACACTAGCACATATAGAACAGGTTCATTCTTTTTAAATGACTTAATGTGATCTAGCACATAAATAAGCTGTATTTTATTTATACAGTGTTCTAATGAGGGGATGCTCCAGTATTTCCCTTTATTAGATTATTTTCAGGCTTTTGTTATTTCAAACAATACTGCAATGGACAACCTTATATATTTGCTACAAAATTCATCTCATACATGAAACTATACTTGCCGAAACAATTCCTACATATAAAATGTCTGGGATAAATATGTGCATTTGACAGATATTGCCAAATTGTCTTCCATGGAAGTTATTATTAACTTACCCTCAACCAGCAATTCCCATTTCACAACATCCCCACCAAAAATATTTACCAAACTTTTTTTATCTCTGCCAATGTGAAAACTACTACCTTACTAGTTTTAATTTGGGTTTCTCTTACCAGAGAGGCTAAACAACTTTAAGGGCCCTTGTAGAACCTTTATTGAGTTGTTGATATTTTCCTACTAAAGTGTAAGATTTTTTGAATATTAAAGAAAGTGGCCATTTGTGCTTTCAGATACAGGTATTTTATTCTTGGTATTTTGAGAACTCCTGCTCTGGTGTTAGGTTTACCTTCAATACTTGCTTCAAGTCATACAGATGATCAGACCTGAAGAGTAACATCCAGGTACATTTGGCAAGAAAGATGTTTCTTAAACACTGAACTGTTTTTTTTCTGGAGTTTAATATTTTATATCACGAAGTAAAATATCTGGTGCTAATACCTCTTGTGGACAGTTCTATCTGTAACTTTATAATTGCTTAAGAGCAATCATTACTTCATGTCCTAGAGAACTAAAGAAGTAAGCTGCTTAAAGACCATAAGGCAGAATGTTGACAGAAGGCACCCAAGCAGAATGCAATTCAATTCTTTTCACTTAAGCTTAAGAGGGATTTTCCTTTACTTCCAAAATTACAGCCAGTGTTTGAGAAGATATTTCCACAGAGTGCTTACTTTCCTAGGTGCACTCTCTAGCCAAACAGAATCAAACACACCTCACAGGTCAAGTATATATAAAATGGCACAAGAAATCAATGGATTATTTAGTAAACTATTTGATAATTAGTTTACCATTTAGAAAGAATGAAGACAGATTCCTACTTAATACCATGCACAAAAATAAGATGGCAGATGAATATGAAAATTAAAATCATAAGGAGGAAAGGAAAATATCTGAGTTGGTTCTGTGGTCTTAGGAATGGGGAAGACTTTTCTATCTAGATATGCAAAGTCAAAGCCTATACAAAAACAGATCTTGATTGTAATTTAAAGGTAAACAGTAACCTTTGTGTAATACACATGAAGGGTAATACTATTTTATATAATGAGTCCCTTCAAGTCAATGTGAAGTCAAACACCAAAAACTGAAAAATGCACAAAAAATATGAATAAACAATTCATATAAGATGGCACACAGAACATCACAATTATTTATTTTTTAAAGTTCACTCTTTTTAGTAACCAAAGAAATGTATACCAAAACACTTCTGTTTTTTGACTATCAACTTGGAAAAAAAACAAAACAACTGTGTGGTGAGTGCAGTAAAACATTCTAGAATAGGATAAATTTCTAAATGTACTCCTCAGGGCAATTTGGCAACACATGCTAACACCTTTAAAAATACCCATATCTTCCAATCTAACATGTATAGGAATTAGAGTATGGTGAAAGTGCCATTTCAAAACATCAGGAAAAAGATGTGCTAGTCAATGAACAGCACTAGAGCTACTGGCTATTGTTGGGGAAAAAAGGAAGCTATTTTAAATTATGGATAAAAACAAATTCAGGATGCTTTACAAAGCTTAAAAAAAAGTTTAAAAAAACTATAAATTTTGGAGTAGGAAAGTCCTTTCAAAGACAGACACAAAGCTCTAAACCCATAAAGAAAGAGAAATTGATACCCCCAAATTTAAACTTCTTTATTTAGGACAAAAGAAACCATAAACAATATTGGAAAATAAATTTGAAAAACAATGTGAGATTGGGAGAAAATTTTTACAACTATATGACATTTTAATATCTGAAATATATGAACAGATGCTAGAAATCAGTAGGAAAAAATTAAAAACTCAAGTATACAAACAGGAGATGAAATCTAAGTGGCCAATAATACGAAAAGGGGGTTCAACCTCAAAATAAAGAAATGCAAGTTAAGACAAATACCATTTTTTGGTCATCAAATTGGCAAAAACTAAGATTTATAATGTCCAGTACTGGAAAAGGCATGAGAAATGAACACTATTTTACACATTGTTGGGATGGTGGGAAGAAAACCTGGTATAGTCTTTTGAGAAAGCGATTTGGAATAACAATAATAATAGCAGCAGCATCAGTTATGCTGACATAGTGCTAACATATCCAAGGTACTATCTAACTGCTTAAAATATACTAACTCATTTCATCTCTTTACAACACTATGAGGTAGATACTAGTATTTCTCCAGTTTTTAGATGAAGAAACTGAGACACAGACGTTAACATCTTACACAAAGATGTTGAACCTACAGAGTCTGGCTCTAGACTCTGTTATTGTCCTCTCTGCTGTACTGTACTGCAGTGGCAGCTATGTAGGTACACTGCTCAGATCTCCCTTGAGGACACCTGGCAGTTTAGCTCCAAAGGGTTCAGTTAACCTCCAGCTGTTAGTGCCTTTAAACTTCACCTCATTTTTCAAGATCAAGCCACTTTCTTCCCAGGCAGCCCCTGATCCGTAACCGAGCATGGAAGAGTTCCAGGGCCTAGCCATTTCTGACCAACACAGGACTACTCTAAGAGGCAATCTTTACTCCAGAGTGCCCCACTGATCAGGCTAATCTGTATCATGATCTGACCGACCACTTTAGCTCTTGCCCTCCCAGCCCCCCGCCTTTTGTCTTTTCAGGCACTAACACTCAAACACTGCTTGCAGGTTTAACTCCATCTCAGTGTCAGCTTCCCAGAAGCTGCCTTCCTAACAAAATTTAAAGGCATATACCCTTCAGCCCAGCAGTTTCATTTGTATGTATGTAATCCAAACAAAACCCACATAGATGGATAAAGAAACAGGTACAAAGATGTTCGCTGCACATTATTTATAATAGTGAGAAAACCTACTTATCTATAGAAGAATTGTTAATTATGGTGCATATACACCACAGAATACTGAAAATGAAACAATTCTGTGCGTATTGATGTGGTAAGATCTCTAAGACATGAGAAAAAAGCAAACCAAGAACAGTATGTATCTGAGATCCATTTATTAAAAAATATATGTTTATTTCTGTAAGTGCACATATATGTAAATGCAGAGGAAACTGAAAGGAAAGGGACTAGGGATGGGAAAGATAGACGAGCAAGAAAGTCCTGTATTTTTACTTTCCATTTCAAAATTTAGAATGAATTGATATATACTTGGTCCTATTATTTGAAGATTCCATACATACAAATACGCCCACTCATTAAAATATATTTGTAACCCCTAAAACAAAACTTGTGGCACTTTCTTGGTCATTTGTAGATATAACGCATGTTCAGACCAGCAAAAAATGAGTCACCCAACACATACATTTCCAGCTAAAATCAAGCCAGGTGGTTCTCTGCCTTATTTTACTTCTCATAAATTCAGTGTCTTTTTGTGTGCTCTCTTGATGCCACTTTTTTTTTTGCATTTTTGTGCTTTCTGTTGGTGATTTTGCTTTTTAAAATGGCTCCTAAATGTAGTGCTTAAGTGCTCTCTAGTGTTCCTAAGTGCAAGAAGGCTGTGTTTTCCGTGTGATTCAGAAAATACATGTGAGAGAAGCTTCATTCAGGTGTGAGTTAAAATGCCATTGGCACTGTATTATCATCATTATTAATATATGACATATGTATTAATATTATATATATTAAATAAGGTGTCTTTAAACAGAAACACACATAAAACAAGGTAATATATTGATTGGTTGACAAAATATGACCAGAGGCTTGCAGGAACCTAACCCCATATTCCTCATAGGGGCAATGATCTAGTATTTACTAATCTAGCATTCACAGTGACTTTATAGAACCAAAAAGATAGAGCAAGAGCTATGTTAGCTATGGCTCTTTTAAAATAGACCAATAAGATGTTAACAGGGGTTAAAGTGCTCTTTTAGCTCTCCTTTACATTCAAATCCCACATTTCCCAGCTGCCCACTTTTCCTGGTGATGATACAGCTGTTTGAACTTTTCTTAACTGAAATTTTTCTTCACAGGGCCCCCAAAGGAGTTAAATCAGAGTGAGTTACTACTGATATCCAGGTTCATCCGAAAAGACTTAAGTTTTTATTTCACAAATGATCCCTTGGACAGCCTGGACCTGCACTAATATGGTAACCATTAGCCATGTGTGGCTATTGAGTACTTGAAATATACCTATTATAAAAAATTATTTTAAAACACAAATTAAAGTCCTTTTAAATTTACTATCACCCTTTTGGCATAGGACTTTTTTTTTTAATGCAGAGTAGACACATTTTCATTTTCAGGATGCAATAACTAAAATCATTTTTACCAGCTTGCAAATATTTTTATGACCCACCAAAGCCCACAGCCAACGTTAGAGAACTTGATACATTTTATTTATAAGGACTATGGAGATCTAGTCCAAATACTACCTTTCTTATGTCTTTCCCACTCTCGTAAAGCAACACAGAAAACATGCTGCATTTTTCTAAAATACCCAAACTTCCCACTACATATTAACTACAAACATGTTAGAATCTTGACAGTGTATTAAGAAACTTCAAGAAGAGCTGATTCTTTTCCTTTCACTTAGTTATATTACTGCTATTAAACATAAGCTCATCAGAAACAGAGAGTAACTCTGTCAAGGTGTTTGCAAAGCTATTTTTAACAGGAGGCCCCTGAAAGGCAGCACAGAGCCATAGTTAAGAGTAGTACTGAACAAGTCTGTCTGTGGCTCTGCCACTTACTTGCTCTCTAACCCTAGCTGGGTTACTTATCCCCGCTATGCCTTACTTTCTCCCTCCGTAAAGTGGGGATAGTAAATAGAACCTACCTCATAGGGTTGTTTTATTGTTAATACTGAAGGGGTATATGAACAATACAAACAGGACACATCCGGCTGTCTAACTTGGGGAACAGGGACTAAATAATTCACTCAATGGGGGGTATTCTACAGAATTATTGTCTGTACTATTTCTATACAACTGACATTTCACATTTCTTAAACTTACCTGAACTGATCATGCATTTGAGGCAAGTCTCTTGATTATAAGTTTAACTGTCATCATAAATAACCACATAGACTTTTATTGGACTCTGCACCTAGGGCCTAAACAAATGACCCAGCTTACTCTATGGCTGGGAGGGAGGAACTATTTGGTCTTGAATCAAGACATAATTATGTATTTCTCTGGATGGAGTATCAGGAGTAGTGTATGTTGGTCCTATTTAATTTTTTAATTAATGAATTCCAATTTTCAGGAGATATTAGGCTTTCCTAGGTAACCCCCTGGGACATATAGTATAATGGATGTAATTAAGCAGGTGCTCAGTAAATATTCATCGATAAAATATAGGAAGATGAAGCAAAAGTGTATGAACAGTTTGAGAAGAGATAAGCCTCCATGTGAGCAATGTAAAGATATATATATTTAAATAAAAATAATCCCTCATATATACGTACATATATATATGTACGTATATATGAAAAATGTGTAGTTCTATGTGCCATACTAGTAACCTAAAGGCCTAAGGGAGTTAGAAGAAAAGACCATAGGAACAGATGAAAAATTTTTCATTTAATAAATTCCCAAGGCTGCACTTTAATTATTGATCTATAGTGGGCAAAGTTGTTTCTAATTAAAAATTACTAATTAACCAATAGTCCTATCCTTATTTTATTTTGTGCATAAAGAACATAAATGGCTGCACTATATCCTATTCAAGGCAGCATGGGAAGTGGAATAAGAGAGGCGGGTTTGACTTCTAGCTCTCCAGCTTCCTTGCTCTATAACCTTACACAATCTAGGCAGCTTAGCCTCAGTTTCCTCATTTGTAATTGGAGATATTCTTAGAGTTGTTGAAAAGTATTTAGGAAGGTAAGTGTAGGATAAACAGCAAAGTGCTTAGGTATTCCTCCCCACTTAAGTTGCGGCTGACTCCTACTTACTCAAACCTAGAGAAAATGAAGTAGGTTAGTTTCCTCTGACCTAACCAGTACCGTGAGTTTACTTTGTAGTAACTTCCGGTGCCCAGGTGAAAATAAATACCCCCTACAGCTCTGGCCCTAGAAATATCAATCTGTAAAATGATAGCAAGCATCATACCAATTGTGATCAAAATCCATAAAAACTTGGGAGAGTACAGAGAGAATGAATCTAATTACGTTCTAGCAAATCACAGGAAGGATCTTTTGAGTTGAAAGTCAGATAAATTTTAAATACTTTATACCTTGTATAATAAACATACGAAGTTCATTATTCCATGAAGTATGACAGGCTAAAAGCATCAAAAAAGGTTTAAGTAAATCTATAGATGACAGTGTCATGATATATTACGAAGGGAAAGAACATGATTTCAGGACTATTCGTCACTTTGAAAAATTTCACGTAACTGCTAACTGGGTCCACCAGTCATGCCACCTAAGTCAAGAGCAGCCTGTTGCTGCTCAGCACTGCTTGTCTTCCCCCTTTGTTGAATCGCTGCATCCCCCCACAGCAGCTGTTTCAGACCTTTCCACACTCCCTCACACTCTCTCCTGCCTGCCCAGAGTAGATAACCTTTCCTCCCCTTAAAGGAAAAAATCAAGGTCATGCAAATGAAGCAACCGCATTTGCCCTCCCTCTTTACCTGAAAACTTCTCTGAAGCTCAGCGCATCATCTCAAAATTTCTCTGTACCATCTCTTCCTGTTTGCTTTAAAGATTAACTCCTCCTTCCCAGAGCTTAACTCTTATCCTTCACTTAAAGAAATTGAATTCCCTTCCCACCCTTTTCTTTTGACTTCAATTACTCCCTGGCCCAGTGTGAGCCAGAGTATGGTCTTAGTATTTATCTACATCAGAATCTCCTGTATGTAGTGTGTGTGTGCTGGGGGGATTTCTTGTTTAAAAAAATGCCAATACAGGTATCCCTGCTCTATGAAAGTTCACCTCATGCCACTTGGCTTTTATGGAGGACCTACATCAGGGCCTGCTTTTGCTAATGGAAAGAAATCTGAAGAGGATTTTTGCTTTTATGAAAAAAGGCAAAAAGTGAACATAGTGCTCAGCATTTAACGGTGAGCTATTATGGAGGCAGTGCACACCCAGAGCAGCGAGAATGGCCCCACCAAGCTCCTTCTCCAGGAACCAGTCAGTATCTGAGCATCAAAACACCATAGCTATGAACTGTGTCTGTAAGCCCCTGGGCTTTATCTTGGACATCTGTTAGCAAGATGCACAGTAAGGTATGGGAAAAGCCTGAGAGAGGTTATTTTTTGGGTTTGAGAACACTCCTTTTTCCATATAAATGAATGGTAACTGCGTCTTTGCCTTATGCCATTTGTTTATGAAAGATTTCACAGGAATGCTCTACTTTCGGATGGGGTGTAACCTGTATCTAGTCCTCAGACTTACTGATTCAGATTCCCTGTACATGGTTGTCAGCAACCTGCATTTTAAATTAAATCCTCATGTTATTATTCTTAAGCTCACTAAAATCTGACAACTGCCTTAGATTATGGATCTTTCTTCTTTATCTCTACAAAATATGCTATGTCTTTATAAAAAAAAAAGTAAACTATACTTCCTTTAGATGATTATCTCAGACTACCACACTGCTTTCTTCCTTCAGCACTGTGGAGGAAATGGACCTCATTGCTCTTTATCCCTCACACCCTTCGTGATATGACTATTCCCCATGCTGCTCTATGTAAGCTGTTCTTTCCAAGATCATTCTTGACCTCAGTCTCTAAACCCAAAGACGTTCTCCAAGCCTCATTTTCTGATGCATGTAACATTGGTAGCTATTGCCTTCTTCCTGGAACTAACTCTGTGGTCTTGAAACTACACTCCTGTTGTTCTCCTATCTCTGGAGCTACCTCTTCTGTTAGTTGGTTCTTTCCCCTTAAATGCTGTAAAATCCTAAAGCCCTTTATTCTTTCCAGAATTTTAGCCTCATCGTCCCCTTGCCTAGGTGTTCTACTTTTACTTAAACATACAGTGCATCTAAGATGTAACTTTCTGATTTCCCATATTCTTTCATTCATTCAAATACTTACTGACCATAATTATATACTAGACATTGTTCTAAGTACTGGACATAAAAGGTTATAAAAAGAGATGAAAGCAGACAATTTCTATGATAGTGTCACTGCTTCAGTCACCCAGGTTGGAAATCTTGGAATCACCTTGCTGCTTGCCTAATTTTGTCCCTTCTCGAATGTAAAAAATCATTCTTTGTGATTTTTATTTGTTCCTTCCATTTCCACTGCTACCCTACCATTCCTGTTCAGATCTTTATATCCTAATGTCAGTATGAATCTAATGATTTCTTAACTATTATTAAGTCTCTCTCCTTCCAGTCCCTCCTTAAATTTCATTCACTTAATATATACCTACTGAATGCCTTCTATGTACTGCTCTGGGTGCTCGGACTTAATAGTAAGAGGCAACATCCCTTTTCTCATGAAACATATATTCTAGTAAAGGGAGATGGAATAAAAAGTAAATCAATTAATAAACAAGGTAATTGCAAACATGAGGAAAATGATAGAGGGTGAAGTGCTAGGGAGGAGGGAGTATTATTTTAGGATTCTCAGGGTGGTAAGGGAAGACATCTCTTAGGAGGTGGTATCTGAGACCATAATCCTATCAAATTACTGACATTAATATTCCCCAAACACTACTTATATGTTATACCTGTTCATGAACTTTTAAAGGCTAATCTACAATTATAAGACAAAGGTCAAAATTCCCACCTAACTTTCCAATTTAATTTTCTAAAACTCCCCTACAAATTCTGCTTCAATTTACATTTACTAAATAGTGAAGAGGATGAGTCAGGCATAGTGCTCAGCATTCTTTTCCTCCAAAAGATACCCAACTGAATAATGTACCTAACAATTAGTATAATTTCCTTTTATAGATAAAAAGGAAAGAAACTAACCTAGGGTCACTCAGCTAATAAGTGACAGGATTAGGCCACAAATAATAAAAGCTGCTATTTATTAACATTTATTATGTGCCAAACTATTTGTTAAAAGAGACTTGTTTCATATAATCCTTGTCACTGAAAGAGACAGGTATTAGCATGATTGTGAAACTGATATGATTAAGTGTGATTATTATTGGAAACTGAAGCTTAGAGAAGCTTAAGTAATCTTTCTAAGTTACTAAGTGGTCAAGACAGGATTAAAGCTGAAACCCATCTGACTTTGAAGTCTGTTAGGCCACTATGCCTAGTTCATTCAATGGCTCTTTCTCCTATATCATGTGGGACAAACACTAACCCTGGATCAACACAATCATCTCTTATTCCTTATCTCCACACCCAGGCTGTTGAACTGTGATGGAAAAAATACATAAGACTGGGATCATAAAAAAAATATTTATGCTCTACAGGCCCAACTAGGCCCTCATTATGACCTAAAACCTGTTTTTCTAGCTAGCTCTAACAATCCCTATGGCAGCTATTTCAACCTTTCCACCCTTCTCAATCTTCCTAGCTTATCATCCCCTTCACTTGTAACAAATTATCCCTTCTGTTACCTCACACAGAAAATAAAAGCCAACAGATGTAAACTCCCTCAATTTTCTACTTCCCTATCCATAAACTTTACCTGCTTCTTCTTTACTTCCCTCTTGTCACAAAGGAAAATCTATCTTCCTTCCTGAAGCCTATCCCTCTGCTATGCTCTGCCCAGCACTCTGGCATCAGCAGGATCCAAACAAGAATTCTTCTCTTTGGTGTGTTACCAACCCCTCCCTCTCTACTGACTCCCTATTACCATCAAGATAAGCCCAACTCTTCTCAAAAATGACCCACCAGAAACCCCTCCTTCTTCTCTAGTTAAACTAACCTCTCTTTCCCCACAATTCCTTCTCCACTGCTACCTTACTTCACCTACTTGTCATTTCTTGACCCACAGTGAATGAGGCTCCTACCCCACAACTTCACTAAAACTTCTCTTACCATGGTTATTAACAATGTCTTTAAAACCAGTGTACTTTTCAATGTCATCTTACTTCCTCTTTGTTGAGGTTCCTGCTGACCACTTCTTTCTTCTTAAAAATACTTTCTCTCCATGGCTTCTACAATATCAAATTTTCTTTTTGTTTTCCTCTTAAGTCTAGTTCTTTCTCAGCTTCCTTTAAATGTTGGTGATCTTCAGGGTTCTGTCCCAGGTTCTGTTTTCTATTTCTTCTCACTCTTGTAATCTCCCTGGGAACTATAACCCCCATTCACAGATTCTAAAATCAACATATGCTGATGAAAATTCTGTATCTTCAATCCAAGTCTGATTTATGAATCAGATTCACATATTTATCTGCCCAGTAGGCATATTCTCTGGTCTGACCACCTCTTCAAATTCAAAATATTAAAATCCAGATTAGTATTAAAATGCCCTCCTAATGCCCTTACAATCAAGTCCAAATTCTAATCATAGCTTAACAGATTCTTCAGAAAACATTTTGGCAATTTCTTCAGAAACTAAAAATGCAACTAGTATACAATCCAGCAATTGTACTCCTGGGCATTTATCCCAGAGAAATGAAAACTCAGGTTCATACAAAAACCTGTACATTAATGTATATAGTAGCTATATTTGTAATAGTTAAAAGTAGGAATCAGCCCAGATGTACTTCAAATGGTTAAACAAACTCTGGCATACTTATACCACGGAATATTATTCAGCAATAATAAGGAATGAGCTATTAACACACGCAGCTTGGATGTCTGATTCTGACTGGTGGTGGACGTGAAACTACACGTGATAAAACTGTTTAGAACTTACACATAATACAAGTGAGTAGAAGTAAACATGGGGAAATTCATATAAGATCTGTGGAATGCATAAGTGTTAATACCCTGGTTGTGATATTACACATACTATAGTTTTACAAAATGTTACCACTGTGGATAGAAATAGAAATGAACTTCCTCAACCTGACAAGTAGTGTATATAAAAGAATCCACAGCTAACATACTTAATGGAGATTTAATCCTTTCTCCTTAAGATAAGGAATAGCACAAAGATGTCAGCTCTTGTCACTTCTATTTAACACTGTTTTGAAGGTCCTAGCCAAGGAGATTAGGCAAGAAAAAGAAATCCACCAAAACACTATTAGAACGAATAAATGACTTTTACAAGGTTGCAGGACATAAGATCAATATACAAAAGTTAATTGTATTTCTGTATTTAGTAATGAGCAGTCTGAAAATTAAGAAAGTAATGCATTTACAGTAACAATAAAAAGAATAAAATACCTAGGAATAAACTTAATAAAGTAAATGGGAACTTCTGGTTTCTGGTCCAGCATGTAAGAAGCTTAGAAGTTGTCATTCTTGCCAATAGAATAAGAAAAAACCTGAACAAACTAAATATCAACAAGTCTCCTCAGAGAACTGAGAACCTAGGGCAAACCACTGCTCCCAAACTAGAGACAAACAGGCAGATACAGAGAATCACAACTTACTGAAGCAGAAACCATGAAACCTCTGTGGGAACCAGTAAACCTAAACTATAACTCCTGAGTTCTTAGAAGCTCAGTGTGCTTAAGATTGAGAGTTAAAAAACTCCAGGAGGCCCAGTCTTGTGGGTCTCCCACACTTGTGAGTTTTCGTTCTAGGAGCCCTATCAGGTTCTCACAGTGAAGACAGGAGAAAATTTTCCTTGTGCTTCTGGCAGAAAAAGCACAGCTATTTTAAAATAAGCCCACACAACATTCTGTTCTTAAAGAGGCTTGGCCTCAAAAGAAACAATCTGCCAGACCCTAGCTGACTGGGGTTTTACCAGAGTCTATTGGGGCTAGAGTGAGAAAGAGCCAACTCTAGCCTTTCTTAGCCCTCATGTTTCTCCTAAGGAGGGTAGGGAACTGAGAATCACTTGTGAAGTCACAGCCCAGAGACACAGGCTCACTAAAAGACTGCGACTTCATCACAAAACTGTAGAATATTTTCTTTCCAAAAGACATATAGACCAGCAGAATAGAATTCACAGTCCAAAAATAAACCCTCACATTTATGGTCAAACAATTTTCAACAAGAATGCCAAGACTATTCAGTGCAGAAAGGTCTTTTTAAACGAGTGGTGGTGGGACAATTGGACATTCACCATGTGAAAGAATGAATCTGGACCTTTACTTCACACCATATACAAAAATTAACTCAAAATGGGCAAGAAATCTAAATGTAGGAGCTAAAACCCTTAGAATAAAACTTAGGAAAAAAGCCTTCATGACACTGGATTAGGTAACAGTTTCTTAGATTTGACACCCAAAGCATAACCAACAAAAGAAACAACAGATAAACTGTACTTCAAAATTAAAAACTTTTGTATATCAAAGGGTATATAAGAAAGTAAAAAGACAACCCACAGAATGGGAAAAAAGTATTTGCAATACATATGTCTGACAATGACTTCTCTCTTATAACTCAATAGCAAAGACAAATAATTCAATTTAAGAATGGGCAGAGGATCAGACATTTCTTCAAAGGTGATTTAGAAATAACTGAAAGCATATGAAAAGATACTTATATTATTAGCAATCAGGGAAATGCAAATCAAAAACTATAATGAGAAATGACTTCATATCCACTAAGATGGCAATAACAAACAACACAGAAAATAACAAGTGCTAACAAGGATGTGGACAAAGTGGAATCCTTATACATTGCTGGTGGGAATGTAAAATGGTGCAGCCACTTTGGAAAACAGTCTGTCAGGTCCATAAAAAGTTAAAGATAGGATCCAGCAATTTCACTCCTAAAAATCCAAGAGAAATGAAAACATGTCCACACAAAATGTCTACATAAATTTTCATAGTAGCATTATTCACAATAGCTACAAAAGGTAGAAACAACCCAATGTCTATCAACTAACAAATGGATAACAAAATGAAGTTTATCCATACAATGGAATATTACTCAACAATAAAAAGAAATGAAGTATTGATACATGCCACATGAACCTTGAAAGCATTATGCTAAGTGAAAGAAGCCAGTCACAAAAGACTACATATTATATGAAATCTACAGAATAGGTAAATACATAGATACAGAAAGTAGATTAGTTGCTTAGGGCTGGGATAGGGGTGATAGCTAAAGGATATAGGATTTTTTTTGATGTGATGAAAATGTTTGAAAATTGTGGTGATGGCTGTACAGCCACTAAATTTTTTGTTTTAAAGAGATGAACTATATGACATGAATTATATCTCAATGAATCTGTTAAAAAGGGGAAGAGCCCCCGAGATGGAAAAATAAACTCTTCATGATCTAGTCCCTGTTTCCCCATCCAGAGCCATCCAATGCTGCTCCTCCCTTCTTACTACCGTTATCAGGCACACTGAGCTTTCAGGTTCCTTACATACAAAAAAAAAAATTTTTTTTTTAAACCTCTGAGGCTTTATAGACTTGCTTTTTCTTCTACCTGGAACATTCTTACATCCCTCCCTTCTTCGGTCAATTCTTATTTGTCCTATCTAAATCTCAGCTTAAGATGGCCTTCCACCATGTAGCCATTTCTAACCTTTCAGGCCTGAATTAGAGGCACACCAATGTGCTTCCACAGCAATACATGTTTACTACTATTTTAGCACTCCTCTTACTGAATTCCAAGTAACTGTTAAAATGTCTGTAGGGCTAAATCTGGGTCTTATGTATTGGACCTTGCCCTAGAGCAGGTATCAAATAAATACTTTTCAAAGAATGGGATAAACTAACCATAACTCAGAATCACTTTTGTGATCATTTGTCAACTCAAAAGTTAAAAAAAAAGTCCCAAATATTTCATTGGAAATATTTCATTGTAAAGAGAAAAGCACTTAAGCATAGTATGCCTAGAAATATGCATGAAGAACTTAATGTTCGGACACTGTAAACAAGTTTTCAAATGGAAAAATAGTTATCTACCTTATCCAGTTAAGCTTTGCACAGACATACACATGTTTAACCTGTTTGGAAAATACAGTTTTGATTTTCAGGTATGTTGACTGTATTTGAATCTTTTCCTGCTGTGGTGCGTGATAGGTTCTAAACTCCAGTGAATATCTACAGTCAAGTCTGCAAAAGAATAGACCCCAAGAGGTACTAAGACTCAGTGCATTCTTATCAATCCTGAATTAGGATGAAGGCTGAATAGATAGTAGATATTCCATCTAGAGTCTAAAATACATGGTAACACCCTTTGTATAGATTTCTTCAACTTAAAGACCAACTTCATAAGCAATTTTGCTAGGAAACTTTCAGAATCTGGGGGATAAGATGGAGAAACATGGGCCTACAGGGGGAGGAATCTGAGATAACAGTCTTAATTTAGATTATCATTAGTTTCTATTTGAAGTTGTTTAACAGTCTGGTATTCTAGAAATTTTTACAGGAGATCCAAATTACTGCTTGCAAAAATTTAAGAAAGCAACAACATTTTTGTCTAGAAGACTTAAGCATCTAAAGTTTCAAGTCAAAGACTGCCAAACTACATTTTGGTGACACAACTAAAGGTTAGGTAAAAGCTTTAAAACAGGGAAGGAGAATGAAGAAAAAGAGAATTTTCTCAAACCAAAAGATCTCTGATAATGTATAAGACATTAAAATATTAGATTATTTTCTTGACAGATAAGACCAGAAAACTGTAAATGTCAACTTAAGAAAGAAAGAACAACAGGCAACCCTGCCTCATGTTACGGATCATGCATATACCTAACCACCTAGAAAGTACTTTCAAACTTGGAGGTATTAAAATGCTAGGATTGTTCATTAAGCAATCTGTCATGACTTTTAAAAACATGAACATTGAAGAAAGAGTAAAGGAAACAATGCTCTGATAATATGTACTCATTCACATATGTGATAGTAAGGGAATGCTAGTGGAGTGTAAATATAGAACATGAAACATATAATTTATATCACCTTTGGGGAAATAAATTTTTAAAAAGAGAAAATTTAAAGAAATATGACTGAGTAGTTTTTAGAAATAAAACTAACAGAAAGAGGTTAAGTATAGTAAAAGGTAAATTAAAAAATGAAATGGTTGTTTTAGAAATAAGTTTAAAACACCCATCAGATATTGACAGAGTATTTAGTTATGTGCTTCTGATGTTATATCTTCTCTCTTTAAATTCCAGGGTCCAGTAGACTATCCGTATTGCTGAAATGACTATAATCAAACAAATATCATGACTTCTTACTACTTACTGCAACTGAATAGTAACAACAAAGGAAAATTACATTTTTATTATGGGTATATATGTATTTGTATATACAAGTTTGATGTAATGACTATATTCTGAAAACTTGAAGATAAGGGAAAACTGTAAACTGACAATGATGATTTTTGTCACTACATATTTTGTATCTTCTGGATAAAAGATGTATAGCTCTTAAAATGGATGGGCACAACCTAGGAAAAGAACTGAAACCAATCATTTGGAAAGACAAAAATGTAATGACCTAAGAAAAGTATAGACTTTAAAAATTAAAACTGTATCCAGATGATCTTCCAAAAGGTTATGGTTAGCAAGCCATTAATGAAATGAGATTGTTCTCTGTTGTTTCCGTCAGGCAAAAATCTCCGAAGGAATTTATAGAAGTTTTCATATTGAGGCAGAGGAATTGACAGCAAGGGCTAGGCACAGGAAAACAAATCAGAGATTCAATCTTCTTGCCACTGCACAAGCAGAGTAGTTATTTGGCACCTCTTTCTCCTAAACTTCCTAAACAGAATCTCAAGTGTTTGGGTTCACAAAAATCTAGTTTTGTCCTGATCTTTACTTCAAAACCTTGATGTTAAAATGTAAGGCACTCATAATAAGTTTTGTTTCCCCATCACTTATAAATCTGGAGGTGAAGGTATAAATAGTAACAGCTGCTACTATATTCTGAATCCTTACTTGGTGCCAGTTATGGGATTGATTTACATATGCTCATTTAATTTTCAAAACAATCCGATGAGGAAACTAAGTAACAGGCTAATGACTGGGTAGCAGCTAGAAAAAGCTGGAGGGAGGTAGACTACGAACCAGGTATGATTCCACAGCTGTGCTCTAAGTTTACTTTTTAGGAATATTTTTATAGAACAATTAAATTTTTCTTGAATGTTTGTCCAGAGAAATCAAACCTTAGAAACATCATCAAAGATATTTCACAGACACTGACTTCCACAGAGAAGGGGCACATTCCCCACAAACAGCTATTTTGGACAGGAAATGCTAAAATAATTTTCTCCAGTTAATCTAATAAAAGCCTATAAAACTATTTTACATTCTTAATTCTTATAAAAAGCAATTCTTCAAATTAATATGATTGTCAGCTTTATCGCCTTTTAAAATTATATTGAAATTCTGGGCCTAGATCTTTGGACAATTTTTCTGATACATTATATAATATTACATTTTAAAGCCACACACTTTACAGATAGTTTAGGAGTGATTTAAAAAATAGAATTCCATTTTGATTCTGCTAACACAAGAAGGGGGTCTTCAAATGTTGTACTTTAAAAAGTTTAGAGATTTACGACAGAAATTAAGCAAGAGCCAAATAAATCCTTGCACAGTTTAATTCCGTCATTTTAACTCAGCAGAATCTCAAACAGCAGCTTGGGTACTCAAGTTATTTACATATTTTCTTTCTTAATCAAACCCTTTTCAAAGGACATAGAGTTCATTTAACAACCAGGTATTATTATCTTTGTTTCATTGCTATTTTTATTTGCCTTTCTTAATGAGTGAATCATTTCAAAAGCACCGTTTACAAAGTAATACTTGTTTCAACTATTTCTCCTGTAACAAATGCATTCTTTATCACTCTCCTCCTACATGTCTCTCCACCAAGTCACCACAGATATCATAAATCACAAAGAGATGAATGTCTTTAAGAATGCAGCTCTCTCATGTACAACTTCCAGGCTGTTATCAATAGACAATATCTGTAAGTAACCATGACTTTGACACTAGCTACAATTCAGGAAACTAGTTATTGGTGAAGTAGGAGAAATGAGAATCAAGAGAAAAATCTGTCAGGTCGTATTAGAATTTGTAAAGAAAAGCATGGAAAGAGTCACATACCCTTTAATTTAGTAAGGCAGATTTCAAAAAGGTAGTCATGATTAATAATCACACCTGATGCCAATAAAAGAAAAGGAAGTAGGTACTAAAGGAATCAGGATGGTAGCACAGGAACTCACTGGAGCAGCACACTATAAAAAACAACAGAGCAGTGTGCTATAAAGACAGGAGCACAAATTTTGAACCCAGCTCCACCACCTACTTAGATGCCAAGCAAATCACTCTCTTCTCTGAATATGTTTCCTCATCAGCAAAATGGGAATAACATTTCACATGAAGAGCTACTGTAGGGGGTTTGCTGCCTACTAAGCTCAGTATTTCTTTGCTGTTCTTTTTGTCCTCAGGCTATACACCCCATTAAGGGAGCACAAAATACTGTGTTCAAAAGTTATCTCTTTTTCCCTTGGTAGTTGCATTATCAATTTGGTACACAGGCTCATTGGTTTCAATTTGTATTCAGGTTTTGCTTTCTTCCTATTATTTAAAAATTTTTGAAATACGTAAAACACACATGGTTCTCTTCCCACATCATTACAGGTAAAAACTCTGGCCAATTTGGCCAAAATGTATATTCCAGGATGGTAATATTTACAACCTTAAACTACACAGTACTTATGATCATTTTTAAGATAGCTGCCTACATAGTACTATGTGCCAAGCACTTTAGTACTTTATACAATGAAAGCTTTCATCCTCTAACAGACTTCTCCAGTATGTTGGCCAAGACCATACCGCCAATAAGTGGCATAGGCAGAATTTGAACCCAGGCTCCAGAATCTTGCTCTTAGACACTTAATTATGTCTCCTGCACTCTAACTGATTACACATATGGTTAGGCCATATGGGGATTACAGAATTTAAACCATTTCTGACTTACCTAGAAAAATATGTCACCTTAGAAAAATTATCATACTTTCTCATTATAAATATTTAAAAGATAGTAAGTGAACATGGACTAAGTTTCTCACAAATACTTGTTATTATTTAGATTAAATCAACTGCACTACTGATTTCTCTCATTCAATTAACATTTATTAAACACCTTTGGAAAGTTAAGTGAGTGAATTTACTTTTCTTGTCCAAATCCCACTGAAATGATGCAACTATATATATATATATTTTTTTTTTAATTCTCTAACAGCATGGGAAAAATGACAAGGATATCAACAACAAATCAGAATCACTAAATAATTTTTGGAATGTATAAAAGAGAACAGATCCACAGAAAAGGAGTAAACGCCTCTGTAGCCTAAAACAATACAGGTCAAAAATCAGTCCTCCTAGTTAGAGAACTGGAAGTTCTAAAAACTCAGTAAAACCTGCAGCTCAGAGAAACAGAAGCTGGGCACAGTAAAGGGCTGTGGTTGGTATCTAATGGGATACCAGAAAAATCTGAACTGCACCAGTGTCTTTGATCATTTGAAATAGCTGATGACATCTGTATCCCAGACTTTTTCATCTGAGTACAAAACTGCTTGAACGGACAAGCTGGGGATTTGCCAAGAGGAAGGGCAGTACAAAGTGATGTATAAGGGATACAATATTTTAACTTAAGGCTAACAGAGAGAACAAAAGCACTGACCGATAACTTACAGACACAAAAAATAAAATAAATAGCAAAGGAGGAAAACCCATAATGTACCCAACTTCCCAAGTAACTATGAAGATATTCACAATAAAGGAAATCAAATCTTAAATACAGGGTGGTCCACTTAAAGCAGACATCCTTTACGAGCTACTGGTGTGATTCTAAATGGTTACTGGATGATAGCTACCTACTGGATTGTAGCTAAGTAGGCACATACTAGAAATAGTCTTCTAAAGCTCTGGGGATTAGTTCTATATCAGAATTTCAACACACAAGAGTTTGTCTTCTTATTCTAACCCACAAAATCTTATCTAGAGTAGGAGTCCTAAAGGTGACTTAGCGTGCTGATATATTACTCTCTATATGTTTTAAATAAGGTTCCTTGTTATAGTTCCTAAGTAATTCATTACTTTTTAAAAATTTTAAATTTAACTTCAAAGTAATTATTTTATGTACAGGACAACAAAATATAGTTTCTCATTTTATGCATCCTAATAAGCAAATGAATAGGATTTTAACATCATCTTCTAGGCTACCTGTGATTATCAATCATCCTTTACTTTAAGAATACTTATCTACACTTAGTTACTGAGTTCAATTAATGAGGTTCAATTAATGACCTCATTAATACTTAGCCAGTTGGGGGAAAAATCTACTCTTGGGGCTACTGACTATATCCATAATCCACCTAGCTAAAGTTAGAAGTTTGACAGAATGGTATTAGTTTAGTATAATGTCATCATTACTGGAAAATTCCCTGGTACATGTTACCTTTGATATGAAGAACACACTTGCATATAAACATTTGGATAGGCTGCCTGATACTCTTCTCTCTTAGTGCATTCATGTGGAAGAAGGCAACAATCCAGGTATATCAGGGACACTGTGTGCATAGGGAAAAAATGACACAGACAACCAGGTCTAAAGCAGTGATATATTTTAGTTTTAAAAAAATCAGATTGCTTTTGGTGAGTATACGATGGGTAAATAAGCAACCACATTATATTCCACGTATCCAATGTGATGAAATGACTCTATTTTGTCCTTAACAACAACAATAGCTACCACATGTACTGTGGTGTTTCAGATATATTAACTCTAATTCTCACAGGCGCCTCGAAAGGTAAGAAGTACTATCCTCATTTATATCCTACATATAAAGATAAAGCTCAAAAAGGCCAACTAACATGTCCAGAGCCACACGGCTGGTAAACGGCACAGCCAGAATTGGAACTGAGTTCTGACTTCAACCCCCATATTCTTTTCACAACTTTCTTAATAAAATAATCTGTGAGAACTCATATATGCTCATTTTTAATTTGAATCAAGAGATGGGATCCCTGGGGATCAAGGGGGAACACAGAACATTTTTCAATTGCGGAAAATAAAGAATAAGCATTTAAGTAGTTGTTCAGGCATAAGCAAAACATCTTTATACCAAAACCTGAGTAAGAAGCCGAGTTTTATAGACATACTCTTCCAGTTATACTTAAATACAAAAAACATATGTACCTGTATACAAAAAATAATTTGCACCATTTCATAACTGAAATATTAAATACTGTCTTTTTCTCTAGTCCATCCATCCATGGGGGCCCCCTCAACAAACTAACCAAATTAGTCCAGATTTCTGGACCCTCCCATGGGCTTAAATGAAAAGCACTGGATCCGATTAAAGATGGCAGCGTGAGAGGTGAGACACAGGCTTCCCCCTAAAACCACATATAATACGGAAATATAATTAATACAAACTAATCTTGAAAGAGCAACAGGAAAGAGGGCTGTACCAGACTGCATACACCTGGAGAAAAGAGCAAACCTCACGGAACAGGGTAACTTACCAAAGCTGTGGCCCAGCAGGACCCAAGCCCTTCCCCCACCCCAGCTCACCAGCAGGAGGAAGAGAAAAGGAGCAGGGAGGGAGTGGAGGCCTGGGACTGCTGAATACCTAACTCCAGAGATCTGCTCTGGAAGCACAAATCTACATTTCATTGTACTTGCATGATACTCTCTTGATTATGGGGTTGGAAAGCTAAGACATGCAGAATTCCTGGAGAGACCGATTCCAGCCGCTTGTGGAAAGCAGGGATCCATATCCGGGGGATCTGGGACAAAAGAAAGGTGGCAGTTTGAGAGACTTCTTAACAAGGAAGCCAAGAGGGCTGCTAAAAGGGCAAGGATTGCACAGAGCTTACTGCTCAGGAGAGAGGACAGGTAGACAAAATTGTCCAGGTGCACTCTGCCCAGCAGGTTGGGAGCTTTGCCATATAGACTCTCATATTTAAGGAGGAAAGAGAAATCTTCCTCCTTAGACGATCTTCAGGTGCTCAAGCTCCCTGGCTGGCTACACAACTCCAAGAACACCCCCACCTCGGTGATACGAAGCCTACTGTGCCTTTCTTCTGGCCAGCCCCACCTGGCTCACAAACCGGCAAAACCTACCCTGGCGTTAGGCCAGCCAGAGGGAAGATCTGTCTACAGCAACTACAAACGCAAAGCACAGAGGCTTATACCTGTGTGCTTGGCCCACTGGTTCAGGCAGTGGAGACAGGCACAGCAGCCGGGAAGCAGGAAACAGCTCTTCCCTTCCCCCAGGCACCAATACCACCACCCTGTGACCCTCGACATTGCTTCAAGGCTGAGCAGCTCCAGGGAGTAGAGCTTCTGGGCACTAGAGGGCGCCATATACAAATATGAAACGCCAATGGAAGCTGGTTCAGAGTAAAATTATTAATACAATTACTGAGAAAGATTTAAATGACATTGACCTCATGACTCTTCCTGAAAGGGAGTTCAAAATAAAAATCATTAACATGCTCATCGAGGTATGGAAAGATATTCAAGAACTCAGGAATGAATTCCGGTCGGATATTCAATCGTTCAAGAGCACAGTGGAGGGTATTAAAAGCAGACTGGATATTGTAGAGGAGACGATAAATGAAATAGAAACTAGAGAAGAGGAATACAAAGAAGCTGAGGCACAGAGAGAAAAAAGGATCTCTAAGAATGAAAGAATGTTGAGAGAACTGTGTGACCAATCCAAACGGAACAATATTAGCATTAGAGGGGTACCAGAAGACCAAGAGAGAGAAAAGGGGATAGAAAGTGTCTTTGAGTAGGTAACTGATGAAAAAGTCCCCAATCTGGGGAAGGAGATAGTCTCTCAGGCCATGGAGATGCACAGATCTCCCAACACAAGGGACCCAAGGAAGACGACACCAAGACATATAGTAATTAAAATGGCAAAGATCAAGGATAAGGAGAGACTATAAAAAGCAGCCAGAGAGAGAAATAAGATCACATACAAAGGAAACCCCATCAGACTTCTCAACAGAAACCTTACAGCCAGAAGGGAGTGGCATGATGAATTTAATGCAATAAAGCAGAAGGGCCTTGAACCAAGAATACTTTATCTGGCAAGATTATCATTTAAATTTGAAGGAGGGATTAAACAATTTCCAGATAAGCAAAAGTTGAGAGAATTTACCTCCCACAAACCATCTCTATAGTGTATTTTGCAGGGACTGCTATACATGGAGTGTTCCTAAGGTTTAATACCTGTCACCAGAGGTAATAAAACCACAGTAAAGAAAGTAGAACAGCTAATTACTAAGCAAATGCAAAATAAAATTAACTATCCTCAAAGTCAATCAAGAGACAGACTAAGAGGACAGAATATGATACCTAATATATAAAGAATGGTGGAAGAAGAAGAAAAAAAGAACCTTTAGATTGTGTTTGTAATAGCATATTAATTGAGTTAAGTGAGACTCTTAGATAGCAAGGAAGTTAACCTTGAACCTTTGGTAACAATGAATCTAAAGCCTGCAATGCCAATAAGTACATACCTATCGATAATCACCCTAAATGAAATGGACTGAATGCACCAATCAAAAGACATAGAGTCACTGAATGGATAAAAAAACAAGACCCCTCTATATGCTGCCTACAAGAGACTCACTTCAAACCCAAAGACATACACAGACAAAAAGGGAAGGGATGGAAAAAGATATTTCATGCAAACAACAAGGAGAAAAAAGCAAGAGTTGCAGTACTTGTATCAGACAAAATAGACTTCAAAACAAAGAAAGTCACAAGAGGCAAAGAAGGACATTACATAATGATAAAAGGGTCAATCCAACAGGAAGATACAACTGCTATAAACATCTATGCACCCAACACAGTAGCACCTACATATATGAAACAAATACTAACAGAATTAAAAGGAAAAATAGAATGCAGTGTATTCATTCTAGGAGACATCAACACTCCACTCACTCTGAAGGACAGATCAACCAGACAGAAAATACGTAAGGAGAAAGAAGCACTGAACAACACATTAGGACAGATGGACCTAACAGACATCTACAGAACTCTACACCCAAAAGCAGCAGAACCCACATTCTTCTCAAGTGCACATGGAACATTTTCAAGAATAGATCATATCCTAGGCCACAAAAGGAGCATCGGTAAATTCAAAAAGATTGAAATTGTACCAACCACTTTCTCAGACCACAAAGGTATGAAACTAGAAATAAATTATCAAAGAAAATGAAAAATCCCACAAACACATGGAGGCTTCACAACATGCTCCTAAATAACCAATGGATCAATGATCAAATGAAAACAGAAATCAAGCAATATATGGAGACAAATGACAACAATAATTTAACACCACAAAATCTGTGGGATGCAGCAAAGGCCACGCTAAGAGGAAAGTATACTGCGATACAGGCCCATCTCAGGAAAGAAGAACAATCCCATATGAACAGTCTAAACTCACAATTAACGAAACTAGAAAAAGAAGAACAAATGAGGCCCACAGTGAGCAGAAGGACGGACATAATAAATATTAGAGCAGAAATAAATAAAATTGGAAGAATAAAACAATACAATCAATGAAAGCAAAAGCTCATTCATCAACAAAATAAATAAAATAAACCCCTAGCCAGACATATCAAGAAAAAAAGAGAGTCTACTCACATAAAGAGAATCAGAAATGAGAAAGGAAAAATCACTATGGACACCACAGAAATACAAAGAATTATTTGAGAATACTATGAAAAATTATATGCTAACAAACTGGATAACCTAGAAGAAATGGACAACTTTTTAGAAAAATACAACCTTCCAAGGCTGACCCAGAAAGAAACAGAAAATCTGAACAGACCAATTACCAACAATGAAATTGAACTGGTAATCAAAAACCTACCTAAGAACAAAACCCCTGTACCAGATGGCTTTACCGCTGAATTTTATCAAACATTTAGTGAAGACCTAATACCCATCCTCCTAAAAGTTTTCCAAAGAGTAGAAGAAGAGGGAATACTTCCAAACCCATTCTATGAGGCCAGCATCACTCTAATACCAAAACCAGGCAATGACACCACACAAAAAGAAAATTACAAACCAATATCCCTGATGAACACACATGCAAAAATACTCAACAAAATATTAGCAAACCAAATTCAAAAATACCTCAAAAAGATCATCCATCATGATCAAGTAGGATTTATTCCAGGGATGCAAGGATGGTACAATATTCAAAAATCTATCAACATCACCCACATTAACAAAAAGAAGGACAAAAACAACATGATCATCTCCATAGATGCGGAAAAAGCATTTGACAAAATTCAACATCCATTCATGATAAAAACTCTCAGCAAAATGGGTATAGAAGGCAAGTACCTCAACATAATAAAGGCCATATATGACAAACCCACAGCCAACATTATACTTAACAGCGAGAAACTGAAAGCTTTTCCTTTAAGATTGGGAAGAAGATAAGGAAGCCCACTCTCCCCACTTCCATTCAACATAGTACTGAAAGTCCTAGCCACGGCAATCAGGCAACACAAAGAAATAAAAGGCATCCAGATTGGTAAGGAAGAAGCCAAACTGTCACTGTTTGCAGATGACATGATATTGTACATACAAAACCCAAAAGAATCCACTCCAAGATTACAAGATCTAATATCTGAATTCAGCAAAGTTGCAGGATACAAAATTAATACGCGGAAATCCGTGGCACTAACAATGTACTAGCAGAGAGAGACATCAGGAAAACAATTCCATTCACAATTGCATCAAAAAGAATAAAATACCTAGGAATAAACCTAACCAAGGGAGTGAACGACTTGTACTCTGAAAACTACAAGACACTCAAGAGAGAAATTAAAGAAGATACCAATAAATGGAAACACATCCCGTGCTCATGGATAGGAAGCATTAATATTGTCAAAATGGCTATCCTGCCTAAAGCAATCTACAGATTCAATACAATTCCTATCAAAATACCAACAGCATTCTTCAATGAACTAGAGAAAATCGTTCTAAAATTCATATGGAATCACAAAAGACCCCGAATAGCCAAAGCAATCCTGAGAAGTAAAAATAAAGGGGATTATGCTCTCCAACTTCAAGCTGTACTACAAAGCCACAGTAATCAAGACAATTTGGTACTGGCACAAGAACAGACCCATAGACCAATGGAACAGACGAGAGAGCCCTGATATAAACCCAACCATATATGGGCAATTAATATATGATAAAGGAGCCATGGACACACAATGGGGAAATGACAGCCTCTTCAACAGCTGGTGTTGGCAAAACTGGACAGCTACATTCAAGAGAATGAAACTGGATTATTGTTTAACTCCATACACAAAAGTAAACTCAAAATGGATCAAGGACCTGAATGTAAGTCATGAAACCATAAAACTCTTAGAAGACAACATAGGCAAAAATCTCCTGAATATAAGCTTGAGCAACTTCTTCCTGAACACATCTCCTTAGGCAAGGGAAACAAATGCAAATATGAATTCATGCTACTAAATCAAACTAAAAAGCCACTGTATGGCAAAGGACACCATCAACAGAACAAAAAGGCATCCTACAGTATGGGAGAATATATTTGTAAATGACATATCCAACAAGGGGTTAACATCCAAAATATACAAAGAACTCACACACCTCAACACCCAAAAAGCAAATAACCCGATTAAAAAATGGGCAGAGGATATGAAGAGACAGTTCTCCAAAGAAGAAATTCAGATGGCCAACAGACACATAAAAAGATGTTCCACATCACTAATCATCAGGGAAATGCAAATCAAAACCACAATGAGATATCACCTCACACCAGTAAGGATGGCCACAATCCAAAAGACTAAGAACAACAAATGCTGACGAGGATGCAGAGAAACGGGAACCCTCCTACACTGCTGGTGGGAATGTAAGCTAGTTCAACCAGTATGGAAAGCAATATGGAGCTTCCTCCTAAAACTAATAGAAATACCATTTGACCCGGGAATCCCACTCTTTGGAATTTACCCAAAGAATACAACTTCTCAGATTCAAAAAGACATATACACCTCTATGTTTATTGCAGCACTTTTCTTTTTACAATAGCCAAAATATGGAAGTACCTATGTGTCCATCAGTAGATGAATGGATAAAGAAGAGGTGGTATATATACAGAATGGAATACTATTTAGTCATAAGAAACAAAGCCTACCATTTCCAACAACATGGATGGAGCTGGAGGATATTATGCTCAGTGAAATAAGCCAGGTGGAGAAAGACAAGTACCAAATGATTTCCCTCATTTGTGGAGTATAACGAGGAAGCAAAACTGAAGGAACAAAATAGCAGCAGACTCAAGAGACTCCACGAAGGAACTAGTGGTTACCAAAGAGGAGGGGTGTGGGAGGGCAGTTGGGGAGGGTGGGAGAAGGGGATTGAGGGGTGTTATGTTTAGTACACATCGTGTGGGGGATCAAGGGAAAAACAGTGTAGCACAGAGAAGGCAAATAGTGAATCTGTGGCATCTTACTACACTGATGGACAGTGACTCCACTGGGGTATTGGAGGGGACTTGATAATATGGGTAAATGTAGTAACTGCATTGTTTTTTCATGTGTAACCTTCATGAGAGTGTATGTCAATAATACCTTAAAAAAATGGCACTGGATCCAAACTCTTCTGTTATCACCTTGCTTCCCCAAGGTAGATCATTTTCCTATTATATGTTCCTTGTTTACCCCACATCCACTCCCTACCATAACACACATATGACACGCTGCATATTGGTGCCTCATATATACACCTTTCCCATCTCCACTGGGTTAACCCTTCTCAGGTCATTCCACTTCAGGAAATTTCTTAAACATACACTTTCTGCAAATTCTCTTTTCTTCCTCTGATAGGGACATTTTGAAGTCAAAAAATGATGCAAAATATTGTTGACAAATGTTAGAAGATTCTCAGTGAAGCACATAGAAGGAATGCTATAAGCTTTAAAGCCAAACTGACAAATTAAAGGATCAGAGAACTAAGGTACCATTTCTTAGTTCCTTTATTCTTTTCAAAAATGCTACTAGTAATGCAACTATACTTCTTTCTACTATTTTTGTTATTGTTGTTGCAGAAGTAAGTATC
Source organism: Smutsia gigantea (assembly GCA_032199065.1). Lineage (NCBI taxonomy): Eukaryota > Metazoa > Chordata > Mammalia > Pholidota > Manidae > Smutsia > Smutsia gigantea. The sequence continues at coordinate 83,382 of JAVSCE010014857.1, forward strand.
AGCTACAGCATGGTCTTACGGGTTAGCCTTGGAATTTAACTCCTATATTGATCCAGAGAACCAACCAATCAAACTACAAATTAATTTTTATCTTTTATTTTTTTCAAAATTGGGAATGACAATAGGTAGTTGGACCTTACTTTCCAAAATGAAAACAACTGGTAAATGTAAAAAAAAAAATTAAGACTGCATTCTGTAGACATGCAGCTACTGAACAGTAATTTTATGTAGCTGAACAGTAATTTTATGTATGTAACAATATGAGTATCATACTTGTGAAAATGAGGTAAGACTAGGAATGCAAATATTCCTCATGAGCTCTAATCCCTTTCTGCTTGGATAATCTACTCTCACTTCTAACAAACTGTCTAAAACAAACACATCACATCTGCCCATAAATCAGCTCCCTCTCCAAAATTTGGAATTTTATTCCCTACTCCATGCTGAAAATCTTAGTGTCAACCATAAAACTTCCTCTTTCCTGCCCCATGTAAACTTGGACTGAGTGCTGCCTAGGTTCAGAGATCAGTAAGTCATATCCCTTGTTCTTCAGGGACTTAAAAAATCTACACTAGAAAACAGGGCAAGTAACACACAAACAATATATAATCATGCTACCATGAAATGTGCAAGGTCTTACCAAGGGGGAAAAATCCCTTTGGGTAGAATATCACAAAAGGTTTTTTGAAGATGGCAGTTGAAATAAGCTTGGCAGATGGGTAGGCTACTGTTAAGACAAGGACCAGGAAGAGTAAGAGGGCGAATTTCAGGCTGAGAATAAACAACATAAACAAAGATTTAGAGATGAGAGTACAGATTGTGTTTAGGAAAGAGAAAGTAACACATAGGAGCTAGAATGTAGATCCATGTAGAAAAAAAGAGTAGGATTTAAGGTCGGAAAGGTAGACTAGAGCCATACTGTAAAGATCCTTGAGTGCCTTCTGTGCTGTAGAAGATGAAGAAGCATTGGAGGTTTCTGGTATGCACATGAAATAGTTAAGAGCCAGGATTCTGGACCTAGACTTCCTGGATGCAAATCTTAGATCTTCCTACTTATCAGCAGTCCGACCTTGGGCAAGTTACATAACTTCTCTGTCTCCATGGGACTAATAACAGCATTTACATAGGGATGTAATGAGGATGAAATTAGTTAATACATGTAAAGTACCTAGAAAAGTATCTGTCATAGATTAAAAGCTACATAAGTATTTGCTACTGTAAGCATATTATTATACATATTCTTTATGAAGATAAATTTAGTAGCAATGTATAAAAATGGACTGGAATGTAAACTTCCTTGCCTTTTATCTACCTTCACCCAAGCCATCCACCCTCAAGGACAAGTTCTGCCCAATTCTTCCTAATTATTTGAATTATGTAAATACTCATTGTTAAGTGTATCATCTATTAAGCTCAAATTCCACCTCCTCCTCAACCACCTAGGCAGAAAGTTTCATCACATATTTGACTTATTTCCTATGTACATAATTTTACCTTCCCAAATTTTACCTACCCTGAGTACAGGGTCCTCAAGGATAAAATATTTTTTCATTTGCTTAAATGCAATCCCTCAGAATATTCAGTGCAGTTCCTTACAGACCACACATAATTTCGATAAGCATGTTGCAAGACTGTCTGGAACCAAGTCCAGTGGTACAGGAAACATCTGTGAGAAGATTAAAGAATATTCATAGGAAAGAAAAAGATTTCATTAAAATGGATAGTATTTTTTAAATTAAATGGTCATAAAAGAAATAGTCTTAGAGATCTTTGTCTTTGAAGTTAGTGGTCTGGTCAGCAGACCAATCTGAACATGACCTACCTATTTTTGAAAAGAACGCCTATTATTATAGCTGAAAGTAGATGCAACAATGTTCCAGGTGAGTAACTTACTGTGAATACACTGCAAATGGGTAGACCTAGTGAAATCCTGCTCTTCCATTTTCTGCTAGACCCAACCAACTACATTTTTACTGCTTCTATTTAATCTCTATGGATAGCAGTAGATGGTCCCTAGTTGAACTGATCTATATTAAAAGTCAACAGCTGCCTTTTTGCTCAATACACACAACACCAAGTGTCAAAATGCCAAATGTGACCTTTTATTTATAGCAAAGTTAGTATAAAGAGACACACACAAAGTGCAGCCTTTTCCTCCTAATTAAAAAAAAAAAAATAGAACAGTGGTTCAAAGAAATGTGAGTTTGCTTCAAAACTGAACTGGAGTCACACACTGAAACTTCATGTAAGCAAACTATACATGGTGTTGGTATACTCACAAATATATATGTAAGTTGCATTGAAAGCAACACTCAAATGCATATGCTTCTTTAATTTGTCAACTCTAAAGCAGTAAATCCCAAAGGAACATTACATTCTATGGCATATTTGGCAAAGATTCTCTTCCCTGTCATTTACAGCTAATAAGAGAATTACATAGGGAAGTTTACATAGTCATGTTACTGAAAAGTGATTTTGATCCAGATACTTATTTTTAGGTACCTTGATATTCAAAGATCCTAACCATGCCTCTGAGCAGGAAACCCTGACCCCAGAGCAGTGGGTCTGTGAGCAGCAGAAATAAGACACCAGGACACACAGAGCTATTAAATTTTATGAATCAGGGAAAAAAATAAAAACAAAAAAGATCCTTACATTCCCTCATGGCTCTTATCTAACCTTGCTAGTAACTCAACAATAGTAAAGATTTCTTTCAACAGTGTATAGTCAGTAATGAATGAAATAATGTAGCCACTATATCCAATCTGTTGTTACCAACTGGATCAGATTTTGTAAGTATGAAACATTTTAGCAGCTAGCTACTAGTTGGGCACTGAACTGTAGGAAGTACTTGGGGAAAAAACATGTACTTTCAGAGCTTGAAAATAAAATACTCTGACAATCAAAAATGTCATGTTATATAAATCATCATAAACAGATATGGCTGTGAAATATAAAATTTATACCTTATTTATATACAAACACATAAAATTTATATATTGTCATTGCTGTCACTGTATAACCTAATGTCCTGGGTTCCTCAGAGGATATAAAACAAGGTCACTATGTAAATAATGAGCCATTCAACTTGAATGATTAAGCTTTTATTTATAATTCAACGATAACAATTTCATAAATAGCAATACTTCATTATGTACCTAATTTTCCCTTTAAGATTATGTAATTCAGCCCACTGCTTAAGTATGCATTGAAAAGGAGTATGGGAAAAAAATGAAAACTCACAGTTACATTACAGACACTAACAGGAAGAAATTAACATTCTATAAATGAAATACAAAATTTCAATTGTTCTATTTGCTGGGTTTCTATAAAACACAATTATCATATATTTCAAACTTATTTTCAGCCTTCGAGGTGAGACTAACTCTTGATACTCCAATTGTAAAGATTTATAGATTACTAGCTCTTAGATATAGTTCTTTAAAAATAACTTCTGAACTAAATGGGCTTCACAATTCACTGCAAAGTCTGAAACTACATAATTGAAAGTGCTGAAAAAGGTATTAATCAAGTCTGAATGATATACTTTTTATTAATAACAAACTCTCAACTACAACTTGTCTAAGATCAATTACATGGCTAGAAAATAGTGAGAGTGGGATTTGATTACATGTTGGTTTGACCTCAAAACCTTTCCACTATGCTTGGCTGCCTTTCACTTAGAAAATTTCTTCTGTCTGTTCCAGATATATAAACCCAATGCGTTCCTTGGTTTGGTACTTGTATGTGTCCCATTAAGTTTATATTACCACTGATTTCTCAGTTTCTTCCCAGGTTGAACTCAGCAGGTTTCAGGAATATTCAAATACAGACACGCCATGCAGCCTTAAATCTCTTTTTAGAGTAAGGCAAAATATAAAAAATACATAAAAAATATAATAAAAAGGGAAATGTTTTAAAAATTCAGATTTTTTTAATATAATAGAAATATCATTACAACTAACGTTTGAGGATTTATTATGTATTAGACCATGTGCTACTTCCCTGTAATGCCGTATTTTATTTCTTCACTACTATCCTTTGAAATAAATATATCAAGGACTTCCGGGAAGATGGCAGCATGAGCAGGGCAGCAGAAATCTCCTCCCAAAAATATATATATCTATGAAAATACAGCAAATACAACAATTTCTAAAACAGAGACCAGAATATAAAGGAAAGCACACAGCGTGCAGCTACACCTGAGAGGACACAGCACCCTGCGAGGTGGGTAAAATACGGAGCCGCGACCCAGCGGAAACCGAGCACTCATCCACCCCAGCGCACCGGCGGGAGGAGAGGATTCAGAGCTGGGAGGGAGTGGAAGTACACCCCGTGAAATAACCAGACCGGTGATCTGCACGGGGAGTGCTGACACACATCATGCGGTGTAGCGGAGATTGGAGAGACAGAGGGTGCAGGACCTGAGCAGGGAACGTGCCAGGGTGCTTGCAGCCGGCTCCTGGGAAGGAAAAAAAAAAAAAAAGAAAGAAAACCGCGCGCTTTTTTTTAGCAGTCTTAAAGAGACAGGAGCCCAGCAGAGGAACCGGATTGCCCTGGCACACTCAGCCCAGCAGGCTAGAGTCCTGGGGAGTTTCGGACCCATTAGCTGGCGACTGGGAAAGGGTGGCTGAACTTAAGACATCCCACAGAGATCAACAGCCTCCCATTCATTCCCACCCTGGCCAGAGCTATAAAGGGCCCTGCGGAGCGGCTCAGCCATGGCTGCGGAATAGTGGAGCAACAGCGCCACCTACAGCATCCCCACAGAATCTATTCCCACTGGGTGTTTTTTGTGTGTGTGTGTTTTGTTTTTTTTTTCTTTTCTTCCTTTTTTTCTTTCTTTCTCTCTCTTTTTTCCTTTTTAAAGTCTTAAACAGCCCAGCTGACATACGTGGCAACTACCAGCAACCACTTCTATAGCCATGAAAAGACAGAGGAATATGGTCCAGACTAAGATAAACCAGACAATCCCAGAGAGGGAGCCTGAAGGAATGGAAATGCACAGTCTTCCTGAAAAAGAATTCAGAATAAAAGTCATAACCATGCTGATGGATCTACAGAGAAATGTGCAAGAGCTGAGGGAGGAAGTGAGGGAAGTGAGGGAAGTGAGGAAAGACAATGCAGAAATAAGACAAGCGATTGACGGGCTTAACAGCAGACTGGATGAGATGCAAGACTGTTAATAGAATAGAAATCAGAGAACAGGAATACAGAGAAGCTGAGGCAGAGAGAGATAAAAGGATCTCTAGGAATGAAAGAATATTAAGAGAACTGTGTGACCAATCCAAACGGAACAATATTCGCATTATAGGAGTACCAGAGGAAGAACAGAGAGAAAAAGGGATAGAAAATGTCTTTGAAGAAATAATTGCTGAAAACTTCCCCAAGCTGGGGAAGGAAATAGTCTCTCAGTCCATGGAAGCCCACAGATCTCCTAACACAAGGGACCCCAGGAAGACAACACCAAGACACATAATAATTAAAATGGCAAAGATCAAAGATGAAGACAGAGTATTAAGGGCAGCTAGAGAGAGAAAAAAGATCACCTACAAAGGAAAACCCATCAGACTTCTCAACAGAAACCTTACAGGCCAGAAGAGAATGGCATGATATATTTAACATAATGAAACAGAAGGGCCTTGAACCAAGAATATTGTATCCAGCACGATTATCATTTAAATATGACGGAGGGATTAAACAATTTCCAGACAAACAAAAGTTGAGAGAGTTGGCCTCTCATAAACCACCACTACAGGATATCTTAAACGGACTGCTCTAGAGGGAAGCACGCGTAAGGCTAAAAAGATGTCACCAGAGAAAATAAAATCATAGCAAAGAAAGCAGACCATCCAAACACTAAATAAAGGCAAAGAATAAAACACCTAGTATATAAAGAATGGAGGAGGAAGAATAAGAAGGGAGAGAAATAAAGAAACATCAGACGGTGTTTACAATAACTTAACAAGAAAGTTAAGTTAGATTGTTAGATAGTAAAGAAGCAACCCTTAAACCTTTGGTAACCACGAATCTAAAGCCAGCAATGGCAGTAAGTACATATCTATCGATCATCACCCTAAATGTAAATGGACTGAATGCACCAATCAAAGGACACAGAGTAACAGAATGGATAAAAAAGCAAGATCCATCTATATGCTGCTTACAAGAGACTCACCTCAAACCCAAAGATATACACAGACTAAAAGTGAAGGGATGGAAAAAGATATTTCATGCAAACAACACGGAGAAAAAAGCAGGTGTTGCAGTACTTGTATCAGACAAAATAGACTTCAAAACGAAGAAAGCAGCAAGAGACAAAGAAGGACATTACATAATGATAAAGGGGTCAGTCCAAAAAGAAGATATAAACATTATAAATATATATGCACCCAACACAGGAGTGCCAGCATATGGGAAACAAATACTAACAGAATTAAAGGAGGAAATAGACAGCAATGCATTCATTTTAGGAGACTTCAACACACCACTCACTCCAAAGGACACATCAACCAGACAGAGAATTAGTAAAGACACAGAGGCACGGAAAACACACTAGAACAGATGGACCTGACAAACATCTACAGAACTCTGCACCCAAAAGCAGCAGGATACACATTCTTCTCAAGTGCACATGGAACATTTTCCACAATAGACCACATACTAGGCCACAAAAAGAACCTCAGTAATTTCAAAAATATTGAAATCCTACCAACCAACTTCTCAGATCACCAAGGCATAAAACTAGAAATAAATTTTAGAAAGAAATCAAAAAGGCTCACAAATACATGGAGACTTAACAACATTCTCCTAATTAATCAATAGGTTAATGACCAAATCAAAACAGAAATCAAAGAATATATGGAGACTAATGACAACAACAACACAAAGCCACAACTTCTGTGGGAAGCAGCAAAGGCAGTTCTAAGAGGAATGTATATTGCAATCCAGGCCTATTTAAAGAAGGAAGAACATTCCCAAATGAATAGTCTATAGACACAATTACTGAAATTGGAAAAAGAAGAACAAATGAGGCCCAAAGTCACCAGAAGGAGGGACATAATAAAGATCAGAGAAGAAATAAATAAAATTGAGAAGAATAAAACAATAGAAAAAATCAATGAAACCAAGAGCTGGTTCTTTGAAAAAAATAAACAAAATAGGTAAACCCCTAGGCAGACTCATTAAGAGAAAAAGAGAATACACACACATAAACAGAATCAGAAATGAGAAAGGAAAAATCATGACGGACCCCACAGAAATACAAAGAATTATAAGAGAATATTATGAGAATCTATATGCTAACAAGCTGGAAAACCTAGAAGAAATGGACTTCTTAGAAAAATACAACCTTCCAAGATGACCAAGCAAGAAACAGAAAAACTAAACAGACCAATCACCAGCAACAAAATTGAATCGGTAATCAAAAAACTACCCAAGAACAAAACCCCTGGACCAGATAGATTCACCTCTGAATTATACCAGACATATAGAGAAGAAATAACCCCCATTCTCCTTAAAGTTTTCCAAAAAATAGAAGAGGAGGGAATACTTCCAAACTCATTCTATGAAGCCAGCATCACTCTAATACCAAAACCGGGCAAAGACCTCACCAAAAAAAGAAAATTACAGACCAATATCCCTGATGAACGTAGATGCAAAAATACTCAACAAAATATTAGCAAATCGAATTCAACAATACATCAAGAGGATCATACACCATGATCAAGTGGGATTCATCCCAGGGATGCAAGGATGGTACAACATTCGAAAATCCATCAACATCATCCACCACATCAACAAAAAGAAGAACAAAAACCACATGATCATCTCCATAGATGCTGAAAAAGCATTTGACAAAATTCAGCATCCATTCCTGATTAAAACTCTCAACAAAATGGGTATAGAGGGCAAGTACCTCAACATCATAAAGGCCATATATGAGAAACCCACAGCTAACATCATACTTAACAGCGAGAAGCTGAAACCTCTTCATCTAAGATCGGGAACAAGACAGGGATGCCCACTCTCTCCACTGTTATTCAACATAGTATTGTAGGTCCTAGCCACGGCAATCAGAGAAAACAAAGACATACAAGGCATCCAGATTGGTAAAGAAGAAGTCAAATTGTCACTATTTGCAGATGACATGATACTGTACATAAAAAACCCTAAAGACTCCACTCCAAAACTACTAGAAATAATATCTGAATTCAGCAAAGTTGCAGGATACATACAAAATTAACACACAGAAATCTGTTGCTTTCCTATACACTAACGATGAACTAACAGAAAGAGAAATCAGAAAAATAATTCCATTCACAATTGCATCAAAAAGAATAAAATACCTAGGAATAAACCTAACCAAGGAAGTGAAAGACCTGTACTCTGAAAACTACAAGACACTCCTAAGAGAAAATTAAAGAGGACACTAATAAATGGAAATGCATCCCATGCTCTTGGCTAGGAAGAATAAATATTGTCAAAATGGCTATACTACCTAAAGCAATCTACAGATTCAACGCAATCCCTATCAAACTACCAACAGCTTTCTTCAATGAACTGGAACAAATAATTCTAAAATTCATATGGAAACACAAAAGACCCCGAATAGCCAAATCAATCCTGAGAAGGAGGAATAAAACAGGGATTACGCTCCCTGACTTCAAGCTCTACTACAAAGCCACAGTTATCAAGACAATTTGGTATTGGCACAAAAACAGACCCACAGACCAGGGGAACAGAATAGAAAATCCAAACATTAACCCAAACATATACAGTCAATTCATATTTGATAAAGGAGTCTTGGATATACAATGGGGAGATGACAGCCTCTTCAGCACCTGGTGTTGACAAAACTGGACAGCTACATGTAAGAGAATGAAACTGGACTACTGTCTAACCCCATACACAAAAGTCAACTCAAAATGGATCAAAGACCTGAATGTAAGTCATGAAACCGTAAAATTCTTAGAAAAAAACATAGGCAAAAATTTCTTGGACATAAACATGAGCGACTTCTTTATGAACATATCTCCCCAGGCAAGGGAAACAAAAGCAAAAATGAACAAGTGAGACTATATCAAGCTGAAAAGCTTCTGTACAGCAAAGGACACTATCAGTAGAACAAAACAAAAAGACATCCTACAGTATGGGAGAATATATTCATAAATGACATATCCAATAAGGGGTTGACATCCAAAATATATAAAGAACTCATGCACCTCAACAAACAAAAAACAAATAATCCAATTAAGAAATGAGCAGAGGACATGAATAGACACTTCTCTAAAGAAGAAATTCAGATGGCCAACAGGCACATGAAAAGATGCTCCACATCGCTAATCATCAGAGAAATGCAAATTAAAACCACAATGAGATATCACCTCACACCAGTGAGAATGGCCAACATCCAAAACACAAACAACAACAAATGTTGGCGAGGATGTGGAGAAAAGGGAACCCTCCTACACTGCTGGTGGGAATGTAAATTAGTTCAACCATTGTGGAAAGCAGTATGGAGGTTCCTCAAAAAACTCAAAATAGAAATACCATTTGACCCAGGAATTCCACTCCTAGGAATTTACCCTAAGAATGCAGCAGCCCAGTTTGAAAAAGACAGATGCACCCCTATGTTTATCGCAGCACTATTTACAATAGCCAAGAAATGGAAGCAACCTAAGTGTCCATCAGTAGATGAATGGATAAAGAAGATGTGGTACATATACACAATGGAATATTATTCAGCCATAAGAAGAAAACAAATCCTACCACTTGCAACAACATGGATGGAGGTAGAGGGTATTATGCTCAGTGAAATAAGCCAGGCAGAGAAAGACAAGTACCAAATGATTTCACTCATACGTGGAGTATAAGAACAAAGAAAAAAAACTGAAGGAACAAAACAGCAGCAGACTCACAGAACCCAAGAACGGACTAACAGTTACCAAAGCGAAAGGCACTGGGGAAGATGGGTGGGAAGGGAGGGATAAGAGGGAAAAGGGGGCATTACGATTAGCAGATGTAATGTTGGGGGGGGCATGTGGAGGGCTGTACAACTCAGAGAAGACCAGTAGTGATTCTATAGCATTTCACTACGCTGATAGACAGTGACTGTAATGGGGTTGGTGGGGGGGACCTGATCAAGGGGGTAGTTTAATAACCATAATATTGCACATGTAATTGTAGAATAATGATACCAAAATAAATTATTAAAAAATATATATATGTATCACTCCCATTTTACAGCTGAGATATCAAATTATATGCCCCAAACCATAAAGCTCATAAACAGGAATCCAAGAATTAAATCTATAGATGTCTGATTTCAAATTCGATGGATCATTTTTCTACACATTGCAACTCCAATATAAATCCAACATTTATCAGGAAAGAAGTTAAACAGTTACCTTGTTTTAGGGTCATGCTAATCTGAACAGAGACAGACTGATATATATGACTATTACTATGCCTGCTTTGAAAGGGCTCTGGCTGCCAAGTCACAAGAGATTTCAATAAATCTGATCAGGCTAATGAATGCAGTGGTAGTCATCACTCTAGTTTCTTTTTTGGAATTTCCTTCCTTTTAGTGACTTCCATTTACTCATGGCTTCAGTCCATGTTCCTGGTCCCACATTCCTCTTCTCCAAATCTTTAAGGCCTGCTAGCTTACACCTTTCATCCTGAAGTGGCTACATCCCTGTTGATAATGGTAAAAAGAGATGACTTCTGGAACTAAGGTTATAAAATAAATAAATGCTTTGTTCAGGAAATCTAATCTCATCTTGGAAAATCTGGCCTGCACTGTGAAATTCACAGCATCATAGAGATTTCAAACTTCAAGTATGTAATATGAGCACTGTAATAAGACTGGTCTTTTGGATTTTTATTTGAAGTTAGTATTTGATATGCTGAAATAAGGAACACTGGTAATGTCATTAAAAAAAAAAAAGAAAATCTTTGTACCACTTTTAACATTTGGGAGAAGTGTTAATTCTTGGAAGTAAAAGAAATGTACTGGCCCAAATGTCCGTCAACTGATGAATGAATAAATAAAAAGTGGTATATTCATATATACCACATTAATTTGGCAACAAAAAGAAATAAAGTACTGATACTTCCTATAATATGAACTTTGAAAACATCTTGCTACGTGAAAGAAGCCAGTTAACAAAAGACCACATATATTGTATGATTCTATTTGTGAAATGTCCAGAAAAGGCAAATACACAGAGACAAAGTAGATTGGTCATTGTCTAGGAACAGTAAGTTAGGGGGTGATGGTTAAGGGATGTGCGGTTTCTTTTTGGGGTACTGAAAATGTTGTAAATTTAACTGTGGTAAAGGTGGAAAGCTCTATGAATACACTAAAAACCATTGCATTGCACACTTTGGGTGAATTTTGTGGGTGATGTGAATTATATCTCAATAAAATTGTTTAAAAATAAAAGAAATTTCCAGGAAAAAAAGACTCAAAAAACTATTGAAGAAATTTGTTAATGCTTTTTAAATTAAAGGAGAACACAGATCTCAAGATTTTTACCCTCTTAGGTAACTACATTCTTTCCTTCTCTTACAAGTCATATCCAAAGTAACACAGTGAAGTTCTAGATAGGTTTGTTTGTTTAACATTACAAATCTTCTTCATGCTAAAGCACCTTTGTGATCACTGAAGTTGTCACAGTGCAGGGAAAAGGACTTATTATTCAATAATTTTCAAGCATTAATAAATAGATCTGCTTGAGCAGCTTGTCACTTTAATGTTTTAAACCAAGGACCTCCCAATCTGTAGGCCAGGATCTACTTATAAATCTTGAACTCTACATGATAGATGTCAAGCACCATAGTCCCCTTTCTGAGGTTTAAAAAACCAAGGACCTCCCAATCTGTTTTAATTTTTTAAACCAAGGACCTCCCAATCTGTAGGCCAGGATCTACTTATAAATCTTGAACTCTACATGATAGATGTCAAGCACCATAGTCCCCTTTCTGAGGTTTACCAGGATTTCCTGTGGAGAGGGCCGTAGGTATCAGAATAGGAAATGACATCCCCACTCAAGTCTTTCACTTCCCAAGCACCTGCCAGTCTTTATAGTGGAGGGAAAAGAAAACTCTTCCTCACAAAACAACAGCCATCTCCTTGGTTTCAAATAGGTAAGGCTTTCTCCCTATTTCTGATGTTTTTATCCATGAGGTACAGGGAATGTACGGGGCTTGTTAGCACAATATTCTTAGCTTATTTGTGTCCCCTCACTTAATCATTCACCGGTCAGGAGGAGTGACTTCATTTGAATGGAAGTTTAGAAGAAAAACTGGACATATGTGGTGCAACATTTTGCCCGAGGGAGCAAGTTGCCACAAGGAGTACTCACCCTTTGTCCTTTCATTCTGGAAGTCCTACAGGGCAGGTCCCCGAGTCCTGCCTTGGATTGGATAGTTCGATCTGTTCAATTTTTTCCAGTAGGAAAAAGATGGTCCAGTAGGAGGAAGATGCTTGTCCATAGATATACCACATTCTCCAATATCCTCTTTATCAGTAATAAAATAATATTTTGGCTAATTATTTTTTTCAATTAGTTCAGAATACAAAGAGGGTATCAGTTAATAAGACTCCTTAAACACTCTAAACATACAATCTAAACAATTTAAAAAAGAACAATGATTGGCACAAAAACAGACCCACAGACCAGTGGAACAGAATAGAAAATCCAAACATTAACCCAAACATATACAGTCAATTAATATTTGATAAAAGTGCTTTGGTTATACAATTGGGAGATGGCAGCCTGTTCAGCAGCTGGTGCTGGAAAAACTGGACAGCTACATGTAAGAGAATGAAGCTGGACTACTGTCTAGCCCCATACACAAAGGTAAACTCAAGGTGGATCAAAGACTTGAATGTAAGTCATGAAACCATAAACCTCTTAGAAAAAAACATAGGCAAAAATCTCCTGGACATAAACATGAGCAACTTCTTCATGAACATATCTCCCCAGGCAAGGGAAACAAAAGCAAAAATGAACAAGTGGGACTATATCAAGCTGAAAAGCTTCTGTACAGCAAAGGACACCATCAGTAGAACCAAAAGACATCCTACACAGTATGGGAGAATATATTCATAAAAAACGTATCTGATAAAGGGTTGACATCCAAAATATATAAAGAACTCATGCACCTTAACAAACAGAAAGCAAATAATCCAATTAAGAAATGGGCAGAGGACATGAATAGACACTTCTCAAAGAAGAAATTCAGATGGCCAACAGGCACATGAAAAGATGCTCCACATCGCTAATCATCAGAGAAATGCAGATTAAAACCACAATGAGATATCACCTCACACCAGTGAGGATGGCCAACATCCAAAACACAAACAACAACAAATGTTGGCGAGGATGTGGAGAAAAGGGAACCCTCCTACACTGCTGGTGGGACTGCAAATTAGTTCAACCATTGTGGAAAGCAGTATGGAGGTTCCTCAAAAAACTCAAAATAGAAATACCATTTGACCCAGGAATTCCACTCCTAGGAATTTACCCTAAGAATACAGCAGCCCAATTTGAAAAGGACAGATGCACCCCTATGTTTATTGCAGCACTATTTACAATAGCCAAGAAATGGAAGCAACCTAAGTGTCCATCAGTAGATGAATGGATAAAGAAGATGTGGTACATATACACAATGGAATATTATTATTCAGCCATAAGAAGAAAACAAATCCTACCATTTGCAACAACATGGATGGAGCTAGAGGGTATTATGCTCAGTGAAATAAGCCAAGCCGAAAAAGACAAGTATCAAATGATTTCACTCATATGTGGAGTATAAGAACAAAGAAAAAAACTGAAGGAACAAAACAGCAGCAGACTCACAGAACCCAAGAACGGACTAATAGTTACCAAAGGGAAAGGGACTGGGGAAAATGGGCGGGAAGGGAGGGATAAGAGGGAAAAAGGGGCATTACGATTAGCAGATGTAATGTTGGGGGGGCACGGGGAGGGCAGTACAACTCAGAGAAGACAAGTAGTGATTCTATAGCATCTCACTACGCTGATGGACAGTGACTGTAATGGGTTTGGTGGGGGGGACCTGATGAAGGGGTAGTTTAATAATCGTAATATTGCACATGTAATTGTAAATTAATGATAATAAAATAAATTAAATTAAAAACAAACAAACAAACAAAAAATAATAAAAAATAAAATAAAATAATGCTGCTATGAGCATTTGTGTACAGGTTTTTGTGTGATAAGTTTCCATTTCTCTAGGATAAATGTGCAAGGGTATGATTGCTGGGTCATATGGTAATTGCATGCTTAATTTCGTAAGAAACAGCCAAACTGTTTTCCAGAGTGCCTATATTATTTTATATGCCCACCATATAATGTACGACACATCCTCACCAGCATTTAGTATTATCACTATTTTTTATTTTAGCTGTTCTAATAATTGTATAGTGATAACTCATACTGATCTAATAGCTAATGATAATGAACATCTTTTCATGTCTTATTTGCTCTCTATAGCTTCTCTTCAGTGAAATATCTGTTCATGTTTTTTGCCCATTTTATAATTAGATGATTTGTCTTTTTACTGTCAAGCTTTGAGAGTTCTTTATATATTCTAGATACTAGTCCTTTATCAAACAAGTGGCTTTCAAATATTTTCTCCCAATCTGTACTTTGTCTTTTCATCCTTTTAATAGGGTCTTCCGCAAAGCAAAAGTTTTACGTTTTAAACCTAGTTCATTTTTTTTATAACATGTGCTTTTTGTGTCCTAGTCATTTTCTCATGTCTAAGATTCACCTAACCCTAGGTCCGAAAGATATTCTATGTTTTTTTCTGTAAGTTTTAGCTTTATATTTTACATTTAAATTCATGGTCCGTTTTGAATTAATTTTTGTATAGACCTTATAATGCTTAGGTTGAGGTTCTTTTTTTTTTGCCTATGGATGTCCAATTACTGCAGTTTCATTTGATGAGAACATTATCTTTATTCCATTAAATTGCTTTAGGATCTCTGTCAAAAACCAATTTAGTGTATTTGTGTTTATTTCTGGGTTTTCTATTCTGTTCTATTGATTTTTGTGTCTCTGTTCCTCCACCAACATTACACTCTCTTGATTTGTATAGCTATATAGTAAGCCTTAATATCATATAGAATGATTCCTTCTACTTTATTCTTTTTCAAAATTGCTTTAGCTATTCTAGTTCTTTTGTGTTTCCATATAAACTTTAGAATAAGCTACAAAACATCTTGCTGGGATTTTGGTAGAAATTGTGTTAAACCTATAGATCAATTTAGGGAGAACAGAGTTTCCCAATCTATGGACATGGTATGTCTCCCCATTTCTTCAGATCTTCTTTAATTTCTTTTCATGAGCATTTTTCACTTTTTAGTATACAGATCCTGCACTTTTTGTTAGATTCATACTTAAGTATTTTACTAAGGGAGCAATTATAAGTGGCATTGTGTTGTAAATTTGTTTTCACATTATCTTGCCAGTATATAGGTATATGATTGATTTTTGTGTGTTGACCTCATAACCTATAACCTTATTCACCTCACTTAGTTCTATGAGCTTTGAGGGGTTGTTTGTTTTTTTACTGTTGAGTTTTGAGAATTCCTTATATGGTCTGGATACAAATCCTTTGCTGAATATATGACTTGCTAGTCTGAATCTTGTCTTTTCATTCTCTTAACAGTGTCTTTTGCAGAGTAATAGTTCTACATTTTTTATGAAGTTTAAATTCTTTTATGGCTTATACTTTGATATTAAGAAATTTTTGCTTAATCTCAGGTCCCCAAAATTTTCTCCTATATTTTCCTCTAAAAGTGTCATAGTTTGGTGTTTTACATTTTGAGTTAATTTTTATATACCAGTTCAGATCAAGATTCTTTAAAAAAATATATAGATATCCAATCATTTCAGTATTACTTGTTGAATAGACTGTCCTTTCTCAGTTGAATTGCTTTTGCACCTTTATCAAAATCCAACTGACTATATTTATGTGGGTCCATTTCTGGTCTCTCTGTTTCATTAGTCTGTGTGACTATCTCTTTGCAAACACACTGTCTTGGTTATAGTTTCTTTATAATGTTTTAAAATTAAGTACTCCAACTTTATTCCTTTTTCAAAATTGTTTTATTTTGTCTGGCTTGGATTTTTATTGGAAGTGCATTAAATCTACCAATCAATCTGGGGAGAACTGACATTTTTACTCTGTTGAGCCTTTTAATCCATGAGCATTGTATGTCTCTTCACTTTGGTCTTTTCTTTCATCAGCATTTTATAGTTTTCTGTATATGGATACTATATATGTTTTATGTTATTTACACCTAAGTATTTCATGAAGAGGCATACATTTCTTTTTCAGTTTTGGCTTTGTGCATTCTGTGACCTTGCTAAACTCACTTATTCTGAAAGTATTTCTACAGATTTCTTAGGATTTCCTATATGGCCATTATGTCATTTGAAATAGAGATAGTTTTGTTTCATCCTTTCTGATCTGCATTTGACTTCTTTTTCTTGCTTTATTATACTGACTAGGACTTCCAGTTTGAGGAGGAATATGAGTTTGAGAATTGACATCCTTGCCTTGTTACTAATCCTAGAGGGACAACATTGAGTCTTTCACCATTAAGTATAATGTTAACTTTCACTATTCAGTACGATGTAGGCTTTCTTAAGATGTTCTTAATCAAGTGGAGGAATTCCTAGTTTGCCGGGAGTTTTTACCATGAATGATATTGAATTTTTTCAAATACTTTTTCTGCATCAATTGACATGATCATGTAGTTTTTCTTGTTTAGACCAGTAATATGGTGATTCCACTGTCTGATTTTCAAATATTGAAACCACTTTGTACTTCTGGTATGAATCCCACTTGATCATGGTTTATTCTATTTATGTACTGCTGTATTCAAATTGCTAATACTTTGTTGAGGATTTTCCATCTACGTGCATGAGAGATATCAGTCTGAAGTTTTCTTTTCTAGTAATGTCTGTTTGGTTTGGTATCAGAGTAATACTGTCCTCACTGGGAAATGTTCCCTCCTTTTTTGTTTTCTGGAAGATACTGTATAGAATTGGTGTTATTCTTTTTTCAAATATTTGATGAATTCACCAGTAAAATTACCTGGACCTGGAGATTTCTTTTTTGGAAGGTTTTAAACTATGAATGCAATTTCTTTATGAGTTATAGATTATTCAGGTTATGTACTTGATCTTGGGTACAGTTTAGAGTTTATGATTTTTGAGGAATCAGTTTATTTCATCTAAGTTGCCAGGTTTGTGGGTAGAGTTGTTTGCAGAATTCCCTCACTACCCTTTTATGTCTGTGAGATCTGTACTGTTGATTGCTTCCTTAATTCCTGATGTTGGTAACTGATATTTTCCTTTTAGCAGGCAACTGACCAAGTCATGTTCAAGCCACAAGATCTCACCAAGATCTCTCCCCTATATGTGCCAGCCAGTGACCACTGGGACTTTGGTGCTCATATGGCTTTTAGTTCCGTTCTTAAAGTATTTAGTACACTGTTTTGGATCTGATCCATGCATGTACAGCTGGGATATAAACCCAGGAGCTCATAAACAACTTTATGGGGTCACTTTCCCAAGGTTCTCTGACTCCCTGTGATATCCTGGTATTTTCCAGGTCCAAAGAGCTCTCTCTTTCAGTCTTCTTACCCAAGGCTGGGGCTTTATTTACCTGTCTCCACTGCCCACTTCCCATCGCTGCACCTATATCTGGGGCCAAGTGGCAAGAGGAGAGAGAAAAGAACACAGTGGTGGTTCATTCACCCTATTGGGACCACAGCTATTCCTATTGGAAAAGATGGTTTCCCTTAGAGTTTTAGGTGCCTGCAGTGTGCCCACTGCCACTATCACTGCAGGAGACCCTTTCCTGCTCTTTGCCCTTGAACCAGAGTGCTTCTCCTAGAGTTCTCTCTGCTCACCTCTGGGTCTCCCAAGTCCAGGCTAGAAGATACTGGATGGGAAAAAATTGTAAACTCACCATCTATTCAGTGCTACTTCAAATTCCAGTCTTCTTCAATCTGTGTGTGGCTAAGTAATTTTCAGGGTGCTTAAAAAGCTGCTCTGTGCTTTCTGTCCAGGTTTCCTAGCTGCACAGAGTGAAGTGCTCTTACTTCATCCAACTCAGGACTGGAATTAAGTCAAATTGTATTTTAGAAGACTCACTCTGGCTGTTGGAAACAGTCTCTACTGAAAGACTATGGAGTCCAGAATCTGGGAGGCCAGGCAGCTGAACCAAAGTGGAGGCCATGCACATGGAGGGCAGCAGATAGATGCAAAACTGTTCAGGGGTGGTGCTCACAGGATCTCACGACAGCTGAATGTGAGAAGTGAGGGAGGGCAGGGGTCAAGGTTGGTACTCTGGTTTACTACTTGGCCAACTACAAGGTCTGGAAGGTAACTGAAGACCTTAGCAGGGGCAGTTTCAAGATAGTGGGCAGTGGGTCAGATGGAACAGTGGGAAGAAGCCAGCAGAGAGGTTGAGACTACCGGAGAGAGCAGCAACAGAACCAGGTCCCCAAGGAGGAAAGTAGTAGCAGTCCCCATGGCCAGGCACTGCTTCAAAAAGGAGAAAAGTCTTCACTGGAATCACACAGATGGGTAAGCAGCAAGGTTGGTAAGTCTGGTGGCAGAGCTGAGGCAATCCAGGCTGTGGAGTTCTTTTTGTTCTATGGAATGAGGAGGAGGCAAGGCCCTTTGCTGGGGCAGCAGGGGGCAGTGGTAAGGGTATACAGAGTGGCAAGGACTTCAGGAGCCACTGGGAGATGGGAGAGGAAGCTGGCAGGGGACCCATATCATGGGGGGCAGGCACTGATCAAGGTCCAGCAGAAGCCCTGGGTTTGAGGAGGTGATCTATGGCTGGGAGGGTTACCCCATAACCCGGCTATGTGGCATGTGTACCTTGGCTCAGTGAAGGGGCCCTAACACCCCTGTCTGAAGGCAGAGTAACCACAGTCATGACCGAAAGAGCAAGAGCCTCACTGCCATCAACTGAGCAACCAGTTGCCACAACTAAGCAACATGCCAGTTGCTACAATGCACAGTCTATAGCACGATTTAATTTATTCCTCTTGACAACCCAAAGAGATCTTTATCATCAGACTCACTTTAGGGTGAGGAAACAGAGGCCCAGAGTAGTCAAGTGACTTTTCCAAAGTCACCCAGCTAGCAAGTGGCACAGCTGGGATTCAAGCCCAGGCCTGTCTGGTTCCCAGGTTGCCCCATGGTTAGGTGGAAGACATGTGGGTGTGATGGAATCTAGACAACAGGATGGGAGAGGAAGACCCACCTCAGGAGGGACTGAGGGACAAACACAGGGCCAGGTCAAGCAGCTGACGAAGGAGGGGTCAGAGAGGTCTACATGGAGGGTAGCTGCTGTGACAGCCAGAAGAGGATCGATTTCTGACTTGCAGTTTACTGAGCCAGAGCCCCAGGATTCAAAGATGGCTGTGTGGAGGTGGCAGACAGGGCCTGGTAAGGTCAGGCTGCATGGGTCCGGGTGTTCCACGTCAAGGCAAGGCTGAAGATGTAAGGATGTACCAACAAGGGGACAAGGCCCAGGGGTTTGAGGACAGACTGCATGGCCAAGGGCCCTGGAAGACCTGAGGATTGAGATGGGTAGGGATCAGTCCCAGCAGAGACACCAAGATGCCATGATTTGGATGAGTAAGTGTCGTGGGGTGGTGAATGCTGGATGTGCCCTTGGTCCCTTGCCCCTCTCAGAGAGAGGGATTGCCTAGATGTAAGTTCGTTTTCCTGATACATTCTTCTCCCAAAGGTACCCCACTGGGACCTTAAAAAGACAGGTGAGTGAGCGAAGGCGCGTAGGCCAGCCAGCCCTACCAGGCCCACCACGACTTTGGAAGGGCCTTGATCCAGCCACCAGGTGGCAGCTGCAGAAACCAGGTCAAGTTTTCCATTGTCAAAGCTACTTAAATAGCACATCATTCAGTCCTCAGGTTGCCCTTCCTCACATGGATTCTTCTAATAACGCATGAGAAAAGGCTTGTGAATCCGAGAATAAAAAGGACTGTCCTGAAAGTCTGGTGAGCGCTGGTCTCTCAGTGTGGTGAGTCTCTGCCCACTTCTAGCCCGGCAGGAGGTCCCCTGATGAGCTATCCAGGGCATCTCCTGAGGCCCCAGCCATCAGCCACCTATAGCTCTGTGCCCTCACTGCTCCCAGGCTCTGCCCCATTCGGGGACTGTGGGCTACCCAGGCGCTGATGTTGCCTCCAGCATTCCGCTGTGACTGGGCAGAGGCCACGGGAGGACACAAGTGGGATGATCCCAGCTTGGGCTTTGGCAGGTAGATATGCTCAAAGGTCAAGAGACCAGGAAGGGTACAGGTGCTGGCAGGAAAAGAGAACTCAATTAAAAAGAAACCAACACAAACTAGGTAGTTGCCAGCTGAGCACAGCCCTCATAGCTCGCACCATATGTAGGCATGCTGTGGGTGCTGTGTGGCTCAGATGCACAGAGTGGCTGCTTACAGACTCCAGGCCTTTTGACCTCATCCCTTGAGGCAACTTCCGAAGTCATGGTCAGCCCCGGCACCAGGCTGCCTCGAGCACTGTAGGCCAAAGGGATCAGGTATAGCAGCCATGAGGCCAGGACTCAATGGGAGGGCAGAGGCAGAGGAGCACTGAGAGTCCTGGCCCAGGGTCAGTGAGGGGCAGCATTATGCCAGCAGGGGGGATCCCCACCCCATGGTCTATGCCCTCTGTTGCTCTCAGTTCAGACAGGCCATCCTGTCATCCTTCCTTCCACTGTTCCCTTGTAGAAGGCCCCTCACCCGGCCCCACTTGACAGCAGAGCTCAGCCTGCTTCCCACTCCCAGTCCCACACCCTCTGCCCCCTGCTTCCAGGAGTCCTGGCCTGGACTGGGCTGCCACTTTAGTCTGATGCCAGCTCCCTTTCCCTGTGGCGGGTTCCAGGGCAGGTGTCTCCATGCCCTTGGCATCAGGCAGAGCTCTTCTCTCCCTCCATATGGGCCAGTGGCACCAAGGCTGCCTAATATCATCCACAGCCAGTGAACGTCTCCAAGGCCAGGTCCATGTTCATCTCTGAGCCCCCCACACCTGGCTTAGCCCCCAGGACACAAAAGGACACCAATCAAGGCCCCCTCAGGACATATGCATTCACCTGAGTGTGTAAGGAGCATTTTAGCTTTGAGCAACGTCTCATTACTGCATTGCTTGCTTTGTTTCACAGACAGAAAAAGAAGCCACCTAGTGTTGATAATAAAAAGGAACCATAGACAGAGCATTAAGTGAAAAACCATCTGGGGAGTTTGAGCATCTCCTCATGCACTTGGAAAAGCCCAGTTTCTGGCTAGAGTCCATTTCTTTAAATGATTATTTACAAAAAGATTAGAAGAAAAACCTTTTCTCCCCATGCAACATAAAAAAAGATCAACAACTATGTCAATGTCATTTTTGCAAGTGCTATGTGCTTCTGATTTCTCAGGGCCTGAGCAAGGTGACAGATATTTGGCATAACAATGAAGGACAAATAAATGCAAACAGGGAAAATACATCATCTGCACCCTAAGTATACAAATGGAAGGAAGTGTGAGAACCTTCACCAGGCAAAGTGGAAGGAATACAGAATTGACTAGAAAAAAGGCCATTGAATTACAGGGCACTTTGCAAGATACGATGCTTCACTGCTTTCAATGAATATCCTTGTAAGAACTTGAAAGTTATATCCTTGTAATAACTTGGAAAATATGTAAGTCATCAGTTTCCCCTGAAGGGTTGCGGGCAAATCTGCCCTTCCCCTGGGTATGAGCCTAATGGTAGCTGTTAACCAAGCCCTTTTTCAAAGGGGTCCAAATAACCCAAGTATTCAACCACCTGATGCAAAGTCCTTGGGCAAGAGCAGGTCTTTTGCTGTGTGTGTGGTGCCGGGGTGGGGGGTGGGGGTCGGGGGACTGACTGCCATTGACCAAAGGTGGCCCTGCCTCCTAGAATGGGTAGGTGGCTTTTGGCCACCATGCCTGCCCAGCCCTCCCTGCAACCACCCTCCTGCAGGAGCTCTGTGCCCCTAGCCCCAGATCCTGCTGGCTGACCCTTCAGCCCCAAGGAGGAAGCAAGGAGGCCACCCCAAAAGGCTGATCTTGAACCTCTTCTGGTGACTGCTGGCTGAAGGATGAAGCATTGTCCCCAGCCACAGAGAACCCCCAGGCCCCTGAACATATCCACTCCCTTGCTCCAACCATTTCCATTGCCTGGACTCTCTCCCTCCCTGTCCTCCTCACCTCCACCTCCATACATTTCAAACTCTTCTCTATCCCTCAAACCCTAGCCCAGGCCTCACCTCCTACAAGGAGCCTTCCCTAGCGTCGCTCCCCTCGCCCACCTGCCCTCATAGTGACAGCTCCTTCTTACACTGTGCTAATTCACCTGCAAGTCACTCTGACTTCTCTGGGACCTGTCACGCCTCATTCATGAAATTTTGAGTTCGTGTAGGACTGTGCCATTTGAATGTCATTCATTCCCTCTGGAAGTTTAATATACAAGAGCATATACTGTGCTGAGGTCTACCGGGGTTATTTTTTATATAATAAAAATTATTGTGGCCTGTAAATAGGTGTTCCTTCCTTCTGTCCATGTTAGGCAACTGGCCATTAAGGCCACAAATATAAAACTGCAAAACCTCAAATGGCCAGATTTCAGGTGCCTGAGGGGACAGTCATTTCTACAGTGAGCAGAGGCAGATACGTGCGGCTGAGGGATGGCCTCCAGGAGTGCTGTCGTCCTGGGCTGAGGCAGGGCTGCCAGGGGAAGGGCCACTGTCCCAGCATGCAGACTCCTGACCAACACAGACCCTCCCTTGGGAGGTACAGGCAACCCCCCAAGATGATCATGGCCTGTCCCTCTGTACCCACCAGTGATAAGTCCCCTCTTAGAAGTGGGGAGCAGCCTTCCCAGAGACACAGCTCTCTGGGGCCACTGCACCACATTTCAGAAAAATACATGTTATTGGAGGGTCATTTTGAGACAGTGAAAGCATCTTCCCTTTGCCTTTTAAACACCTTGGGCACCTGACCTCCTACAGATGATTCTGTCACACCGCCTGCCACCAGCTGTGGGCAGGATGATCTGTGAGCGCTGGGGCACACTGTATGACAGCAATACTGGGATGAATGAAATTGGTTGTACCCACAGTGCTACACAACCCCCAAACATTGTCCCATACTCTTCCCAACAACCAAGCAGGTGTGCTGAAGAGGAAGAGACTGGGGCTCAATAACATCCACTGGTCTGACCAAGGTTCTAGAGCTGGATGGGCCTGTCACTCATTGTATAGATGAAGACACTGAGGCCCTGAGAGACATAGTGACTTGCCCAGGTAAACCCTGATTCTTGGTGCAGTGCCCTATCCACAGCACCACAGAATGCTACCAAATTTGGAAAGGGAACAGCTAAAGAAATACAGTCAGCCCAGAAGGACAGCAGTTGAGCCTTGAAGGGCCCTTGGGACGCCAGCCCCAGCCCTCTGCTGGAAGCTCCCACGATGTCCCTTCCACCCCTTCCCTCTCGTAATCTACTGGTTTGTTTCTCAGACTAAGCAGAAATCAGTCTCACCACCCCCATGGCTGCTTCTGCTTGTGCTCCCGGTGCACAGAAGACAGGTCTGCGCCCTCAGTCACAGGCTCTGAACTCCAAACTTTCCATACGAGCAGGCTCTGCCTGGCCTTCCTTTCCCCAGAACAAATGTCACAAGTTCCTTCATCTGTCCCAGAGATGACAGGTATAGAGAAACCACAACAACCCAATCCTCTTCTCCAGGGACGACTGTAGCACTGCCTAGGTGTTGTGACTTCTATACACTGACCCCATAAGAGATCCTCACTGGGTACCAATGCCAGTGCCAAGCTCAGTGCCAGGCCCTGGGGTTACCACGGAAATAAGATGTACAGAATCTCTCTGCCCTCTAGGAACGTCGATTTTATTGAGAAGATGGACCTTAAGTAAACAAACAAGTCAATCAGTAACAGGAGACTGCAGTGAAGAAAACAACAAGGCTGCTATGATGGTGATGTCCTGAGAGAGGGGGACAGCTTAAGGCCCTCTGAAGTGTCATTAAGCTGAGACCTTTAAAGGGTAAGGGTCAGGCGGGCCAATAGGAGCAAGAGTGTTCTAGGCAGAGAGACTAACAAGTACAAAGGCAAGTACAGCCTGTGGAGCAGGAGCTGAGTACAGAGAGCGAGGAGGAAATGGTGAGGAGAGGAGGCTGTGCACTGTCACTCAGGGAGAGGAACGCACATGTCACCCTAACAGCACCGGCAAGCCACCTGAGATTATTTTTCTGTGTGTAAAACATTAACATTTTATATTTTCACCATTGTTAAGTGTATAATACAGTGATATTTAGCACATTCACAATGCTGTGCGACCATCACCTCTATCTATTTCCACAATATTTCATCATCCCCAAAAGAAACCCCATACCCGGTTGACATCCAAAATATATAAAGAACTCACGCACCTCAACAAACAAAAAGCAAATAATCCAATTAAGAAATGGGCAGAGGACATGAATAGACACTTCTCCAAAGAAGAAATTCAGATGGCCAACAGGCACATGAAAAGATGCTCCACATCGCTAATCATCTGAGAAATGCAGATTAAAACCACAATGAGATATCACCTCACACCAGTGAGGATGGCCAACATCCAAAACACAAACAACAACAAATGTTGGCGAGGATGTGGAGAAAAGGGAACCCTCCTACACTGCTGGTGGGAATGCAAATTAGTTCAACCATTCTGGAAAGCAGTATGGAGGTTCCTCAAAAAACTCAAAATAGAAATACCATTTGACCCAGGAATCCCACTCCCAGGAATTTACCCTAAGAATGCAGCAGCCCAGTTTGAAAAAGACAGATGCACCCCTATGTTTATTGCAGCACTATTTACAATAGCCAAGAAATGGAAGCAACCTAAGTGTCCATCAGTAGATGAATGGATAAAGAAGATGTGGTACATATACACAATGGAATATTATTCAGCCATAAGAAGAAAACAAATCCTACCATTTGCAACAACATGGATGGAGCTAGAGGGTATTATGCTCAGTGAAATAAGCCAAGCCGAAAAAGACAAGTATCAAATGATTTCACTCATATGTGGAGTATAAGAACAAAGAAAAAAACTGAAGGGACAAAACAGCAGGAGAGTCACAGAACCCAAGAACGGACTAATAGTTACCAAAGGGAAAGGGACTGGGGAGGATGGGTAGGAAGGGAGGGACAAGGGGGAAAAGGGGCACTACGATTAGCAGATGTAATGTTGGGGGGGCACGGGGAGGGCAGTACAACTCAGAGAAGACAAGTAGTGATTCTATAGCATCTCACTACGCTGATGGACAGTGAGTGTAATGGGGTTGGTGGGGGGGACCTGATGAAGGGGGTAGTTTAATAACCAAAATATTGCACATGTAATTATAGATTAATGATACCAAAATAAATTATAAAAAAAAAGAAACCCCATACCCATTCATCAGTCACTCCACTAGCCCTGCCCCCAGCTCTTGACAACCATTACTTGTTTTCTATCTCGGTGAATTTGCCTATTCTGGACATTTCATATAAACAGAATCATATAATATGTGGCTTTCTGTGTCTGGCTTCTTTCACTTAATATGTTTTCAAGGTTCATTTGTGCTATAGCAGGTGTCAGCACTTCATTCCTTTTCATTGCTGAATAATATTCCTTTGCATAGCTATGGACATTTAGTCTATGTCTTATCTTTTGACTGTTTTGGATAATGCTGCTGTAAAAATTCACATACAAGTTTTTATTTGAACACCTGCTTTCAATTCTCTTGGGTACATACCAAGGAGTAGAATTGCTGGGGTCATTTGGGTAATTACATGTTTAACTTATTGAGAAACCTCTAAAATATTTTCCCTAGTGCCTACCATTTTACATTCCCACCAGCAACATATGAGAGTTCCAATTCTCCTTGTCAACACTTATTACTTTCCATCACTGTTGCTGTGTTATTTTTTTTTTTAGTAATAGCCATCCTAATGGGGTGAAGTGGTATCTGTAGCTTAGATTTGCATTTCCTTAAGGACTAATAACGTTGATTATCTTCTCATGTGTTTATTGGCCATTTGTGTATCTTCTCTGGAAAAATGTCTATTCACGTACTTTGCTCATTAATATTCTAGATGTTAGACTCAATCAAAAACATGATTTGCAAATATTCTCTCCCATCCTACAGGTTATCTTTTCCTTTTCTTGCTAATGTCCTTAGATGCACAAAAGTTTTAAATTTTGATGAAGTCCAATTTAACTATTTTTTTCTTTGGTTGCTTATGCTTTTGGTGTCTCATCTAAAACCATTGTCAAATCCAAGGTCATGAAGATTTACTCCTTTTTTTTCTTCAATGAGTTTTATGGTTTTAGCCCTTATATTTAGGTCTTTGATGCATTTTGAGTTAGTTTCATATATGGTGTGTGAGGTAGGGGTCCAACTTCATTCTTTGACATGTGGATCTCCAGTTGTCTCAGCACCACCTGCTGACGAGACTGTCCTTTGAATGATAGTGCCCCAATGAATGATCTTGGTACCCTTGTTGAAAATCAGTGGACTAGAGATATATGGGTTTATTTCTAGACTCTCAGTCCTATTCCACTGATTGATCTGTATGTCTATCCTATTGACTCTGTATGTCTATCCTTATGTCAATACAACATTGTTTTGATTATTGTGGTAAGTTTTGAATTGGAATGTTTTCTAACTTTGTCTTCTTTTTCAAGATTGTTTTGGCTATGCTGGGTTACCTGAATATGAATTTTAGGACTTTTTTCTATTTCTGGAAAAAAAAGGCCATTGGAATTTTGATAGGGATTGCACTGAATTTATAGATTGCTATCTTAATAATACTAATTAATTGCCACCTTAATAGTGTTAAGTTTTCCAATCCATGAACTCAGGATGTCTTTCCATTTACTTAGGTCTTCTTTTACTTCTTTCAGTAATATTTTGTAGTTTTCAGCAAACAAGCCTTTCATCTCCTTGGTTAAATTTATCCCTCAATATTTTACTGTTTTTGATGATATGTAAATGGCATTGTTTTCTTCACTTCCTTTTTGCATTGTTCATTGCTAATATTAGAAACACAAGTATTTGTTGACATTGGGTCTGCAGCTCTGCTGAATTTGCTTATTAGCTCTAATAGGTTTTTTTGTGTATTCTTTGAGATTTTTCTATATATAGGATGTTGTCTGCCAATAGAAAGTTTCACGTTTTCCTTTCCAATTTTTCCTTTTGTTTCTTTTTCTTATTTAATTGCTTGTCTAGTACCTCCAGTACAAGGCTGAATAGCTGTGGTGAAAGTGGATATCCTTGTCTTGTTCCTAATCTTAGGGGAAAAACTTCCAGTTTTTTTTTACCATTGATTATGTTAGCTGTGGTTTTTCATAAATGTCCTTCATCATATTGAGGAAGTTTCCTTCTATTCTGAGTCTGCTGAGTGATTTTATCATAAAAGGGTGCATTTTGTGAAATCCTTTTTCCTACATCAACTTAGATGATCAGATGGTTTTTCTTCTTCAATCAATGTAGCATATTACATCGATTGGTTATCTTACATTGACGTACCCTTGCATTCCTGGGATATAGCCCACTTGGTCATGGTATATAATCCTTTCTGTTGGATTTTGTTGAGGGTTTTTGAATCTATATTCAAAAGAGATAATAACCTATAGTTTTCCTCTCTTGTGATGCCTTTGTTTGGCTTTCATATAGGGCTGGCCTCAGAGAATAAGCTAGAAAACTATTTCCTCCTCTTCATGTTTTAGAAGAGTTTGAGAAGGATTTGTGTTATTCTTCTTTAAATGTTTGGTAGAATTCACCAGTGAAGCTAACTAGTCCTGGAATTTTCTTTGTTGGGAGATTTTGTTTATTGCTGATTCATTCTCTTCACTTAGCTGTTATTAGTAGGTCTGCGAAGATTTTCTATTTCTTCTTCAGTTGGTTTTGGAGTTGAGTCCAGAAACTTCTAGAATCTTTTCATCTCCCACAATGTACTCCTATTGGTCTATCTGCAACTCCACTGTTCTGTCTTCATATTCTATTTCTACATAACACCTCAAAACATCCTACTTTGTCCTTCCATTCATAAATCTTCAACAAAACCCCGTGTAACTTCAACTTCTCTGAATGGCCTTTTTGCCCCTACTGGGGATCCTTAAGGATCTTCTTTATATTTGAGCAACTGGATAGGTAGCTGAGATGTTCATTGAAAGGGAAAAACAATGGGGGAGATATGTGGTGAAGGAATCAAGTGTTCTGTTTTGACTAAGTTTGGTCTGAAATTTCTATTTGACACTCAATTATAGAGGTGTTTCTAGGAATTTGCCCATTTCATCTGTTATTTAATTTCTTGACATACACCTGTTCATAGTATTGTCTTATAATCCTTTTTATTTCTGTAAGGTCAGTGGCAATGTCCCCATAGTCATTTCCAATTTTAGTCATTTGAATCTTATCTTTTTCTTCCTTCTTTCTTTTTCTTCCTAGTCAGTCTAGCTAAAGATTTGTCAATTTTGTTGATCTTTTCAAAGAATTAACTTTCAGTTTCCCTGATTTTCTCTATTGTTTTTCTATACTCTACATCATTTATTTCAACTCTGACATTTATTGCTTCCTTCTTTGGGTTTTTTTGGTGTCCTTTATTTAGTTCCTTAAGATGTGAGGTTTGGTTATTGAATTGAGATTCCCCTTCTTTTTTAATGTATCTTTTTAGGACTATAAATCTCCCTCTGATCACTGCTTCCACTGAATCCCACAAATCTTGGTATGAAATTTTCATTCATCTCAAAGTATTTTCTCATCTCCCTGTGATTTCATCTTTGGTTTGTGTTTAAGAGTATGCTGTTGATTTCTACATATTTGTGAATTTTCCAGTGTTTCTTCTGTTTTTGATTTCTAGCTTCATTCCAATGTGATGAGAAAAGATATTTTTTATGATTTCAATCTTTTTAAATTTTTTGAAACTTGTTTTGTGGTCCTACATATGGTCTATTTTGGCAAATGTTCCACATGCGCTTGAGATGAATATATTCTTTGCTCTTGCTGGATGGAGTGTTCTGTGTGTGTCTGTTAAGTCTAGTTGGTTTATAGCACCCAAGAGTTGTAATCAGTTGCAGTTTTATGATCAAATTTCCATTTTTAAATATGTCCTTCTGAACAAAACAGCAGCAGACTCACAGAACCCAAGAACGGACTAATAGTTACCAAAGGGAAAGGGACTGGGGAAAATGGGCAGGAAGGGAGGGATAAGAGGGAAAAAGGGGCATTACAATTAGCAGATGTAATGTTGGGGGGGCACGGGGAGGGCAGTACAAGTCAGAGAAGACAAGTAGTGATTCTATAGCATCTCATTACGCTGATGGACAGTGACTGTAATGGGGTTGGTGGGGGGAACCTGATGAAGGGGTAGTTTAATAACCGTAATATTGCACATGTAATTGTAGATTAATGATAATAAAATAAATTATATTTAAAAATAAATAAATAAAATAAATATGTCCTTCTGCCTGCTGTTTGGAGAACTGACTGCAGGCAGCAAGACAGTGAGGATGCTGTTGCAGACATCCAGGTAAAAGGTACATGAACTAGAGGTTGGCAGAAAAGCTGAAGAGTAACACATTATTTCAAGAGGTAAGCATGGGTAGGAAGTAGGCTTCCTGCTGAATGAAAAAAGGTCCACAGTCTAGGAAGGGACAGACAGGCCCCAGGATGACTTTCAGGGGTCTGCGTGGAGTGCTATCTATGCCCTTGACCCAGCTGGTCACCATAAGCCACACATAAGGAGAACCACACCAGGCAGTCTTCCCTCATTCAGGGCTGCCTGAAGCTGACTCCAAGCAGAAAGCTACAAAGCACAACTCTCCAACATCCGCCTGAGAACCATGGGAAGATGGTGTTGCCTTGCAGAGAAGGCCTTGCAGAGAAGCACTATTTTTCAAGAAATAATCCGATGGTCCCAACCTTTCTATAAAGGCACAGTGCCTGCCTGAA
The DNA here is from genome assembly GCA_032199065.1 of Smutsia gigantea. Classification (NCBI taxonomy): domain Eukaryota; kingdom Metazoa; phylum Chordata; class Mammalia; order Pholidota; family Manidae; genus Smutsia; species Smutsia gigantea. The sequence continues at coordinate 113,459 of JAVSCE010014857.1, forward strand.
GGCTTCACCTTCACATACATTAGTTCATTTGTGCTTCCAAAGACCAAAAGGAGAAGAATCCTACCACTTCTCACTGACACATAGTGTGTGATACCTTGAGTAATACCTGAATGTTATCTTGTGTCCTTTCCCAAAAGGCTAACCCCTTGGGAACACAGCTATGTAGTCTCCAGCCCCTGACCATATCTAGAGGGCATGAAATGAAGGAAGGTGAGCCTCAGGCTACTCTCTCAAGGGTCCCAACCTCTCCTAGAGGAAGTCCAGGCTAGCAATCCCTAGCCCTGCACAGCTGAGTTAATAAGTACTTCCACACCAGCTGTGAAACCCCTCCCACTGGCTGTCCCAGGAAAATTGTTTCAGAATGATGAATCTGATAAATGCTATCTGCCACATTATTTTCAGGAAGTTCCTAGAAAATGAAGCAATTTATTATTTATTTATTTATTTTATTTTACTTAGGAGACAGAAGAAAGAGGAAGCTAGTTCTTCCCTAAGTGACAGTGCTCCAGAACTTGGCCTGGGGTTGCCCTGAGCCCAGCCACACTACCAGCCACATCATTGCCACAGTGGTTTTCCACAGGCATCCAAACTAAGACCTTAGATCCTGGTGGAGTCTCAGTGTAGCCCAGGCCTGAGATGGTCCCAACATCCTCCTTCACTGGGAAATGGAATGATACCCTGGGACCCCTTGCCAAGCTCAGCATCACTGCTGACACTAGGATGAGACTAAAAGAAGCCCAAGCTGAAATTCAATGACACTGAGAGGCTGGTGCTTGGAGAGGGACCCCAGCTGGGAAAGGGTGGGTATCATCTATCCTGCTTTGTGCTAGAGCTCCTTCCACAGGACTCACTGTCTGTCTCCCTAGCCAGCCTGTGAGATAATTCTGGAGAGCAGGAGCTTTGACTTGTTCTCACCTGGAGCCCTGCCTTCTTAAAAAAACACACAGGTCTGTGGAAACACACACCATTTTGCTTGTAATTTCAGAAGGACCGCAGCTTCCCAATCACCCCTCCCTGTGTTCATGGGCCCAGTTTTCACCCATTAGAAACATTTGCTATCACTCCGGACCAGCAAGGCTATGTGGAGGCAGGCATTCTCACACACCGCTGCAGGCAACTGATAAATTACAGAATTACAATCTTGACGAGCTGTCAGAATTACAAATGACGCTCCCATTGACCCAGCAACCCCACTTGCTGGAATGTTCACTTAATTTTTCTTGTACACATAAGAATTGAAATGCAAAGGCACTCACTGGAGCACAGAATGTCATAGCAAAATAGAGAAATGACTTAAATGTTCCTCAACTGGCCACAGGTTAAATAAACTATGGTACATCCATAAAACGAAGCACTGTACTGTTGTGAAAACTAGGAGGAAGCTTTTTATGTACTTCTAGGGAGAAAAATTCCAAGATACAGTGATAAATGGAAAGACAGAAAGGTGGAGGACGACACCTATTTTAAAATAAGTATCTATTTTAATACAGACATAAAAACACAAGACACTGGTAGCTCTGGTTGCCCCTGGGTAGGAGAATAGTATGGGTGGTCAAGGACGAGAGTCAGGGCAGACTTCACTACATATGCTTCTGAAATCACTGGTTTAAGAATCATATAAAGGTATTATGTACTTTAAAAATGTATTTAAATAAAAAATAAAACCATCTTGCTCAGGACATCCAGAGCTGGCTTTCCACCTCAGCAAAAGCAGCAGCTCTGGCTAAACGGTTCTCAATCTCTGTCACAGACCTGGCCCAAGGCACAAGTGCCTGATCCTGGACTCCCACCCCCAATGCTTCTTTAGCATTGACCTACTGCAGCATCTGAAGGGTGTGCTGAAGTCCAGGAGCCAGACTTGTCAAAGAAAGGGGCACCCAGCCCTGCCCACCATAAACATTTTCATCCCAAGAACTGCCAACTACTCTTGACCACCTAAGGTTCTCACTGCTAGAGATGCATGGAATTGAGTGGGAAGGACGAACACATGCCTTGGCCCTCAAGGGTTGGTCTGGATTAGTCTGGGTCTCTTGGCCACCTCTGCCCCCTAAATACTTTCAATTCCCAGACCCACAATACTTCGTGTACATTCACTGAGCTGAGCGCTCACTACCTGAGTGGCTGCTCATCATGCGGACAGCCTTGGCCTTGGCCAGCTCCAGGGCGGTGATCCATTGCTGCCTCTCCACCTCCGAGCCAGCCTTGAGGTGGTAGGTCCTTGCCCCACTGTTCAGCACGATACCGCAAGAGTCCTCCGTGTCAAAGTGCGCGGTGGACAGGTTGATGGTGCCCCGGCAGGTGTGGGCCATTTCACCCTGATTTCTGTAGGATGCAAGAGAAGGTATGGGGTGAGGCTCCCAAACTCAACAGCTCTAGACTGAAGAAAGCCTCAAGGCAAATCCTCAGAATCTCAGCTACTTAGAGCTGGGAGAGGCCCTGGAGTCAGAGATGGGAGAAAATGCCTATTGGGATTGGCTGGTAGAGGATTGGCTGAGGGAAAATTAGTGGGGAGAGTGGTTGCGGGAGGAAGGCCTGCAGCAGGGCCACATGCAGGGCATGCCTGCTGTGCTCTGAGCCCTTGCAGACACCATGAAATGGAGAAGGGCAACTGCCCAGGCAGCACAGACCTCTAACTCAATCCCAGTCTCTTTCCAATAAGTCTCAGACCACAGAATTGGTGCAAGAGTTAGAAGCTGCCATTCAAACAGACATTAGAGAAAGGATCAATGAAAGCAAGAGCTGGTTCTTCGAGAAAATAAACAAAACAGATAAATCCCTAGCCAGACTTATCAAGAAAAAAAGACAGTCTACTCACATAAACAGAATCAGAAATGAGAAAGGAAAAATCACTATGGACAGCACAGAAATACAAAGAACTATTAGAGAATACTATGAAAAGTTATATGGTAACAAACTGGATAACCTAGAAGAAATGGACAACTTTCTAGAAAAATACAACCTTCCAAGACTGACCCAGAAAGAAACAAAATCTCAACAGACCAATTACCAGCAACATAATTGAACTGGTAATCAAAAACCTACCTAAGAACAACACTCCTGGACCAGATGGCTTCACTGCTGAATTTTATCAAACATTTAGTGAAGACCTAATACCCATTCTCCTTAAAGTTTTCCAAGGGGTAGAAGAAGAGGGACTACTTCCAAACTCATTCTATGAGGCCAGCATCACTCTAATACCAAACCCAGGAAAAGACACCACAAAAAAGAAACTACAGACCAATATCCCTGATGAACACAGATGCAAAAATACTCAACAAAATATTAGCAAACCGAATTCAAAAATACATCAAAAGGATCATCCATCATGATCAAGTAGGATTTATTCCAGGGATGCAGGATGGTTCAACATTCGAAAATCCATCAACATCATCCACCACATCAACAAAAAGGACAAAAAACACATGATCATCTCCATAGATGCTGAAAAAGCATTTGACAAAATTCAACATCCATTCATGATAAAAACTCTCAACAAAATGGGTATAGAGGGCAAGTACCTCAACATAATAAAAACTATATATGACACACCCACAGCCAACATTATACTTAACAGCGAGAAGCTGAAAGCTTTTCCTTTAAGATAAGGAACAAGACAAGGATGCCCACTCTCCCCACTTCTATTCAACCGAGTACTGGAGGTCCTAGCCACGGCAGACAACACAAAGAAATAAAAGGCATCCAGATTGGCAAGGAAGAAGTTAAACTGTCCCTGTTTGCAGATGACATGATATTGTACATAAAAAATCCTAAAGAATCTACTCCAAAACTACTAGATCTAATATCTGAATTCAGCAAAGTTGCGGGATACAAAATTAATGTGCAGAAATCTATGGCATTCCTATACACTAACAATGACCTAGCAGAGAGAGAAATCAGGAAAACAATTCCATTCAAAGTTGCATCAAAAAGAATAAAATACCTAGGAGTAAACCTAACCAAGGAAGTGAAAGACCTATACTCTGAAAACTACAAGACACTCATGAGAGAAATTAAACAAGTTACCAATAAATGGAAACACATCCTGTGCTCACGGATAGGAAGAATTAATATTGCCAAAATGGTAATCCTGCCTAAAGCAATCAACAGATTCAATGCAATTCCTATCAAAATACCAACAGCATTTTTTAATGAACTAGAGAAAATCATTCTAAAATTCATATGGAACCACAAAAGACCCTGAATAGCCAAAGCAATCCTGAGAAGGAAGAATAAAGCTGGGGGGATTATGCTCCCCAACTTCACGCTTTACTACAAAGCCACAGTACTCAAGACAATTTGGTACTGGCACAAGAACAGACCCATAGACCAATGGAACAGAGTAGAGATCCCTGATATAAACCCAACCATCTATGGTCAATTAATATATGATAAAGGAGCCATGGACATACAATGGGGAAATGACAGCCTCTTCAACAGCTAGTGTTGGCAAAACTGGACAGCTACATGCAGGAGAATGAAACTGGATTATTGTTTAACCCCATACATGAAAGTAAACTCAAAATGGATGAAGGACCTGAATGTAAGTCATGAAACCATAAAACTCTTAGAAGACAACATAGGCAAAAATCTCCTGAATATAAGCATGAGCAACTTCTTCCTGAATGCAACTCCTTGAGCAAGGGAAACAAAAGCAAAAATGAACTCATGGGACTACATCAAACTAAAAAGTTTCTGTACGCCAAAGGACACCATCAACAAAACAAAAAGGAATCCTACAGTATGGGAGAATATATTTGTAAATGACATAATCCAACAAGGGGTTAACATCCAAACTATATAAAGAACTTACATGCCTCTACACCCAAAAAGCAAATAACCTGATTAAGAAATGGGCAGAGGATATGAAGAGACAGTTCTCCAAAGAAGAAATTCAGATGGCCAACAGACACATGAAAAGATGCTCCACATCACTAATCATCAGGGAAATGCAAATTAAAACCACAATGAGATATCACCTCATACCAGTAAGGATGGCCAGCATCCAAAAGACTAAGAACAACAAATGCTGGTGAGGATGTGGAGAAAGGGGAACCCTCCTACACTGCTGGTGGGAATGTAAGCTAGTTCAACCATTGTGGAAAGCAATATGGAGGTTCCTCAAAAAACTAAAAATACAAATACCCTTTGACCCGGGACTCCCACTCCTTGGAATTTACCCAAAGAATACAAATTCTCGGATTCAAAAAGACATATGCACCCGTATGTTTACTGCAGCACTTTTTACAATAGCCAAGATATGGAAGCAACCTAAGGGTCCATCAGTAGATGAATGGATAAAGAAGATGTGGTACATATACACAATGGAATACTATTCAGCCATAAGAAGGAAACCAATCCTGCCATTTGCAACAACATGGATGGAGCTGGAGGATATTATACTCAGTGAAATAAGCCAGGCAGAGAAAGACAAGTGTCAACTGATTTCCCTCATTTGTGGAGTATAACAATGAAGCAAAACTGAAGGAAAAAATAGTAGCAGACTCAGAGACTCCAAGAAGTAACTAGTGGTTACCCAAGGGGAGGTGTGTGGGATGGTGGATGGGGAGGGTGGGAGAAGGGGATTGTGGGGTATAATGTTCAGTACACATGGTGTGGGGAATCATGGGAAAACAGTGTAGCACAAAGAAGGTAAACAGTGAATCTGTGTCATCTTACTACACTGATGGACAGTGACTGAATTGGGGTATGGGTGGGGACTTGATAATATGGGTAAATGTACTAACCACATTGTTTTTTCATGTGAAACCTTCATAAGAGTGTATTATCAATAATACCTTAAGAAAAAAAAGACCCAAACTGACATTAGAGCCCCCAGGCGTGTGGACTTGGAGGTGCCCCCTGGCAGGAGTGACCTGGGAACCAAGGTCAGAACAAGTATGCCACCATTCTCCCCTGGCCCCACGATGAATGAGACACAGGAAACGGCTGGGCTAACACGGTGCTACCTCATGAAAAGGTTCTGACCTTTTGCTGGGTACAAGATTATGACACTAATGGTACCAAAGTAAGAAGAGACAGAAGTGACTGTAGGAAAATTCAGAACACCCCACAACACACCAAACCTCTTTTCACAGAAGGTGTTGGAAAAGGAAGAACAATTGGTTATCATGTCACACTGCCAGTAGCAGGAGCTTTCTTGGCAATTCTACTGCCCTTTAATGCTCATTTATTTTCCCTGGCTGTTCATCATCTGTTCTTGATTCTTCTACCAGTTCTAAAGTCAAATGACTTGACACTCAATAAGACATTCATCTTTCACTTGAATAGCTGCTGCCTTTTTTGATACCCTCTTGCTTTGGTTATATTCCTTAGAGAAGATGATACAGTTTATACTCAAAGAAAAGTCCAGCTCTTAGGTGCTGACATCTTATGCTTGAAGGAAACTCATTCTAATTTACAAAACTGGCAAAGCTGGATATGCCTGTTGAAAGATTGCTGCTTTGGATTTAAGAACTTTCAGGCTAGAGAGGTTGAACTGTTAAACAGTATAGTAACTAACCAAAAATATGTCTTAGCTCATAGAGAAGAGGGGGGTGATAGTGTTCTAAGCACGGGAACAGCAGGGGCAAAAGGTGATGAGGCAAGGAGGAGTTTGCAGCTTTCAAAGAGCAGAAAAAGGATCCATGTGTCTGGATTATAGAGAACTGTTGGGTAGGCAAGAGAAAAATAAAGCTAAAGAGTCAGGCAGGGACCAAATGTAATATCTTGCAGGTTGTGTTAAGGATTTAGACTTTTATTCCAAAACTAAAATAGTGGGCCTCCTGGACCTAATGTCAGCAAAGAAGTAGAGGTGGTCAAGAGTTCTAGAAGCTCCTATAGATAAGGGGGGCTGATAGCAGTGCCTTGTGTAAGATGGGACATAGAATCCAGGCCATTGTGTGAAATCAGGGCTGGGCTGGAAGTTATACAGTGGCTACTGGATTGGATTAGAACCCATCAACTAAAATAAGTAAACATGAGTCCATTCGGACAAACAATTGAAGGGATAAATAAACAGGGAAGAAGAAAAAGATCTTCGTTAAAAAAAAGTAGATGAAATTATGGAAATAGAAAATCACCAAATGCAATGTGGGGCCCTGGAGTGGATTATAAAATAGAAAAAAGACATTAGTGGGAAAACTTGTGAAAGGCAAATGACGTCTGAGGTTTAGTTAAGAGTATTATAACAATGTTAATTTCCTGGCTTTGATAATTGTGCTTTGGTGAGATAAGATGTTAACATTATGGGAACTAGCTAAAGAGCATATTAAAAATCTCTGTACTAGGTTTTGCAGCTTATCTGTAAGTCTATACTCTTTCAAAATTTAAAAAATAATTAAATGTTGCCATCATGTTCTGCCCAGGGTCATAACTGATATGAAGTCTTCTGAACCCAAACTCACCTGTCCTCAGGCTCAGTGACTGGGCTGGGGATATTCCCAATGTCACTGAAGGCCAGAAGCCTTAAGCCCCCATCATAAAGCCTGGTCCTGGATGGGGATCTCCAGTGAGCAAGGGGAAGGCACTTTAAAAATTACTAGTCAATATATCAAACTAAAAAGCTTCTGTACAGCAAAGGACACCATCAATAGAACAAAAAGACATCCTACAGTATGGGAGAATATATTCATCAATGACATATCTGGTAAGGGGTTGACATCCAAAATATATAAAGAGCTCATGCACATCAACAAACAAAAAGCAAATAAGCCAATTAAAAAATGGGCAGAGGAGCTGAACAGAAACTTCTCCAAAGAAGAAATTCAGATGGCCAACAGGCACATGAAAGATGCTCCACATTGCTAATCATCAGAGAAATGAAAATTAAAACCATAATGAGATATCACCTCACACCAGTTAGGATGGCCGCCATCCAAAAGACAAACAACCACAAATGTTGGCGAGGATGTGGAGAAAGGGGAACCCTCCTCCACTGCTGGTGGGAATGTAAATTAGTTCAACCATGTGGAAAGCAGTATGGAGGTTCCTCAAAAAACTCAAAACAGAAATACCATTTGACCCAGGAATTCCAATCCTAGGAATTTACACTAAGAATGCAGCAGCCCAGTTTGAAAGACAGGTGCACCCCTATGTTTATCGCAGCACTATTTACAATAGCCAAGAAATGGAAGCAACCTAAGTGTCCATCAGTAGATGAATGGATGAAGAAGATGTGGTATATATACACAATGGAATATTATTCAGCCATAAGAAGAAAACAAATCCTATCATTTGCAACAACATGGATGGAGCTAGAGGGTATTGTGCTCAGTGAAATAAGCCAGGTGGAGAAAGACAAGTATTAAATGATTTCACTCATCTGTGGAGTATATATAAGAACAAAGAAAAAACTGAAGGAACAAAACAGCAGCAGATTCACAGAACCCAAGAATGGACTAACAGTTACCAAAGGGAAAGGGACTGGGGAAGATGGGTGGGATGGGAGGGATAAGGGGGAAAAGGGGGTATTATGATTAGCACACAAAATGTAGCAGGGGATGCATATGGGGAAGGCAGTATAACACAGAGAAGACAAGTAGTGTGATTCTGTAGCATTTTACTATGTTGATGGACAGTGGCTGTGGTGGGGGGTGTGGTGGGGACTTGATGGTGGAGGGGGTCTAGTAGCAATAATATTGCTCATGTAATTGAACATTAATAATAGCAAAAAAAATTACTAGTCAAGAAGAGTGGTGGGTGAGGCTCAGAGAAGAGCAGCCTGAAAACCAAAATTCAAAGCCCATGAAGAAAACCAACGCTAACAAAGAAGCCAACAAAGTCAATGCTCAGAAAATGAATCAATTCAATAAAATGGAAGTACCAGAACAATATGAAAAATAGAAATATAAACAGGTTTAGGATTTTCAAAGATGAAGGAATAACATCCATAAAAAGAGCAATAATTTGTTAAATAAAAGCTGGTAAAAATAAAACAAGAACAGGTAGATATGAAAAAGTAACAAGAGAATTTCAGAAAATAGAAATACAGCAGATAAGCTTTACCAGTCACATAGTGTCCAAATTTAACTTTAACCTTAATTCATTGTAACTAGAGTTACTTTTCATCAAAAGACTTGAGAAGATTCATTTTTCAATTTTATTTCCTGTGTTACTTGGAAGAAATTAAATAGTGGCATATGTAAATTTGGGGATTAAATGACCCTTTAAATTATCAAGGTCCAATGCATGTGCATGTCTTAGAATTTAGCTCTCATCTTTTTTCCTTCATTTATATCCGGTGGATGGGTGAAATAGGTGAAGGGGATAAAGAAGTACAAACTGAAAATTGTAAAATAAGTTAAACTTAGGAATGGAGGTACAACATAGATAATTTAGCCAGAAATATTGTAATAGCTTGGTATGAAAATGGGGTAACTATACCTATTGTGGCAAGCATCTAGTAATGTATACAATTATCCAGTAACTATGTTGTTCATCTGAAATCCACATAATATTGTATATCAACTTTATTGTGATAAAAAATAAATAAATGTTTTGTGGTCAATCCATTCTCCACAAGTAGCCAAAACAGTATCCTTTTCCTATTTATTTTTTTAAAATATCAATGCCTTCAAAGTCAGTCCTGAAAGGGCCTAATATTCAGGGACATAGTCTAAAATTCAGTTTGTTTTTTAGGAATGGCATACCAAACCATGATGTATATAAAAGGTTTTGTTTTCCCCATTTTAAGTGGCTGAGGTAACCCTCTCTATGAAAGCCAACCTTCCAGGATGCCCAACAGCCCAGATGGTAGAAAAGTTAAAGCCCCACTCATGACACACTGGGAACTTGTGCCCTGTAAGCTGCAGTGGCAGCTCCTTAACCCTGCCAGAGGCCTTTGGAGGTGTGCAACAACCCAGAACCACCTATTCTCATCGAGTCCTGGGCAGCTTCAGCAGCCTCACTACTTCAAGATAAACCAGCCCACAGCCTAGCGTCTCCCAGTTATATCAGAGCTCATAACCAGCATACAGAATCAGCCATTTTTTAAGGAGGTATGTTTTGAGGCATTACTTCAAATTTGGTGGATATTTCATGTATTTAGAACAAGTGGAGACAAAATACAGACACCTGCAGTAAAACTTAACCACAGAGAGGTTACCATAACTAACATTCTCCTAAGTGAGTCACACTGATTCTCAACCAAATAATACTCAGCAGTTCTGATGGCTGAAAGCCTTGCAGGAGTTGGGAATTTGACATCAGCCACCAGAACTTGGAAGCCTATAATAGTTAATGTAGCACTTCCTAAAGACTAACTAAGCTGTATGAGTTAATGTAGCACTATGGCTGGTGACTTACCCACCTGTACTGGATGCAAACCTTTGCATCAGCTCAGTGCCTCACGGCCTCCCCTATTTCCTCTCTTGGTGCCCCACCTGGCCTGAGTCACCCCTCCATTTCTGGACTAAGAAGAGGTGCTGAATTCAGAGTACAGGATCTGGTTTCTAGAGTAGCCACTGAGAGGCTGGATTTTTGCAAGCCCCTGGAGTGGAAGGTTAGTGCCTCACAGGATGAACAATGACCAGTGGAAAGTGGGAAATGGATAGGAAGCAAGCAGATAAATACTCTTCATTTATCCTCTCTGTAGATCTCTCCAAGGTACGGTTTATCCTTGCAAACTTTCTGATGGAGGTCTGTAGAAGTCTGGTAAAGGAAGTAGAGTGGAGAAGTCCATGAGCCCAGAGAACATGAACAGCCTCTGTGACCCTTGCAGTTTGCTGTGAGATGGTGGCTGACCCATTAAAGCTTCACATCACTTTGCATCCTTTTAACCTTTTTGCCTCCATATCACCAAGGCTCACTTGCTGCCCCATTGAGTGCCCAACCTGCCAACAGGAGAGACCAACACAGCCCACTCCTTGCAAAGAACCAGACAGCCACCAATTAGATCAGAACCCTTCCATGTCGGCTGGGGGTGGGGGGGTGGGGCAGAGTGGATATAAGCCATTTGTCCCTATGGGAATCGGTGCATTATCTGGTAATGGGGTTGCCTCCAGTGGCACTATGGTCCACAGTTTTCAAATCCTTATCTGCTGGCTAGGATTCCCATACAACACAGCCTCAGACCAAATCACCCCTTTCAGTCAAGGAGGTGTATGAATGACTCCTGACCATGGACTTCACTGGTCTCACCATGAACCCTGCCATCATTCAGGAGCAGCCAATTTAACAGAACAACAGAATGGCCTATCGAAAGCTCAACTGACGTACTGACTGGGAAGATGTCCTCTGGGCTTGAGCTTCTGTCCTCCAGAATGCAGTATATGCCTTGAACTCGCAACTGATATCTGGTGCCATGTCCCCTAAAACTATAGCAGACAGGCCTAGGAGTGGCTCTTCTCACTGTCACACATAGGCTGGGTTAGAGGTTCTAGTTCCAGGGCAAAAGGGAATGCAACACAACAAGCTTCCACTAAACCAGAAGCTGACATTGTCCCCTCCCCACTTCAGCTCCCCATGCCAAGGTCAATTATGTTAACCATATGAGGAGTTAGGTTAGTGGCACATATGGGAATGGGAGAAGAATGTCTAGAATAGAGCCCAGGGAATTCCCTGGGGAGTCTTTAATACTCCCATGTCCATGTCTGGTAACAGTCACTCATGGGCAAGGCAAGAAGGAACTCAGACCCCTTAGGAAAACCATCACAGACCAGTCAGCATGCTAGCAGAGAGTGGAGAGGGTCTGGAACAGTGGGGGGAGGAGGAAGATGATGAAAATGAGTCATAGCATCTGGACCAGACACAGCAGCGGTGAATGAGCTTGCTTCACAATCTTCTTGCTTCGGTCTTCCAGGCAACCCCAGCTGGCCACCAGGAAGGGGACTCCATCACCACCTGGGTCCACACTTCCCTCCCAGGGAAGGGATAAAGATGTCTTCTTTCTCTCGGGAGAATGGAGGCTGCCATATTGGAGTAGGAGAGTTGATACTATGGGAGGGCACGAGCAGACCTGAGTAGCGCAAGGTGTGGAGCGTATTAGACACAAACCTTGTGCACCTTCTCAGAGTCCCCCGACCACCTCCTCTGTCTCTCTTGGTTGGGGGCTCCTCCTTGCCCAATCGTCCCTCCACCTCTGGACTTTGATGAAATGTCATAGTGGGACATGGGAGACAGAAGTGAGAGGAGTGGATAAATTCCCCCTCCACTCTTCCCTCTGCGGACAGCTCAGAGGTGTGTTTTCTCTGTGCATACCTTCTGGTCTGGAGTGGTCCATGCGTCAGACCTGCCGTGTCTCTCTGAAGCTCGCTGTGAAGCGCCATCCAGCAAGGTGATGCCCTGCACCCTCATCACTGCTAGCTTCCGCCTCCCATTTCTGCCTCACTGCCCCGGGGCTGCACCTCCCACACAGTGTCAGCTCTTTAATCCTTACCCTGAGCTATGGTTTCCAGAGGACCTTCACAACAAATGTCCACAGACAAGAAAAACACTGATAGGCAGCAAATTTGAATCCAGACACACAGAAAGACAAAAGCTCTTAATCTGGAGCAAGGCGCATAGCCCATGGATGACTTTCATTCAAGGCTAGCTCAAGCTGACTCTGATTCACTTGGTAGATTCCCCTCCAAAATCTGATAATTTTGATTAGAATCTTCCAAATTCTAATTCAGCAAATACTTCCCATGAACTACTCTATAAAGACTCCGAGAATTCAGGTTCCACCAATGGCATGCATTCACACAGACTTAAGCGTGGAAGCAAGCTAAGAGGGAGGCAAGCAGGAGAAAAAGTACCCCTTGTGGTGGCAGGAACCGTGATGGGGGGAGTGTGCTTTCTCAGTCATTGGCTCCAGGGCCCCATGGCACCCCGTGGCACTTTGCCTATCACAGCAGAGGTAAAGAGCTTAGGGGACCCCCACTGCGCCCACTCCTCTGGCCCTCCCAGGGCATAGGGAGCTGCTGCACCCCTGGCAGTACAGCCTTTCTGCTGACACCAGCAAAGGTCATCTCTGGTGCATGTGGCTAAGTCTTGGTCAAGGCCCGTCCCCAGAGACTACATCATCTCAGTACAGATGCCTGTGAGTGCTAACAGGGTTTGCTCTTTGCTGTTCGGGATCCCTGGCAACTGCGGCACACACAGGCCCATCCCACCCACTTGCAGGATCCCTGGCAACTGCAGCACATACAGGCCTATCTCATGCACTTGCACAGGGTTTTAAATTTGGATCTGGAGATGCAAAAGGTATGTTCAGAAAATGCAAGCCACCAGCTGGGAGAGATGGTGTATCCAATAAAGAACTTGCACTAAGAAAATATTAAGAACTAAAATCATAGTAAAGAGGCCAACAACCCAACTTAAAAATGGGAAGAAGACTTGTCCAGGCACTTCACAGGAGAGGATATCCAAATGGCTAATGAGCATATGAGAAAGTGCTCGACCTCACCAGTTTCCAGCAGACATACATATGCCCCATGATCCAGCAGTTCCACTCCTGGGACCTGTGCACGGGCTACCGAAAGACCTGTGCTGTAGTGTCTGCAGCACTCTCCCTCCCAGTCAAAAGCCGAAACAACCCATGTGGCCATCTGCACTAGAATGGACAAACAATGGTGGTTTATCCAAATGGTGGAGCATTACAAGCACTGAGATTAAAGGCATTAGAACTACACTTAATGACACAAATATAATGTTGAGTGAAGAGGCCAGTCACAGAGAGAATATGCTGTATGATTTCACTTGTAGAAAGTACAATAACAGGCAAAACTAAGCTCTGGGGTGAGAAGTCAAGACAGCAGCTACCCTTGGGGCAGCAGGGACTGGAAGGGGACCTGTGGGGCTCCTTGGCAGGGCAGGAGGAGTCGTATTTTATTTCTTCAGCAGGGATAGCAGCCACTCAGTATGTTCATTTTGTGAGCATCCCCCAAGCTGCACACTGACTTGCCCACTTTCCTCTGTGCATATCCTACTTCATTACCAGCTTCCATTTAGAAGAACAGGGATGGGGAGAATTCCTTCCTGGCAGTGGAGGCAGCATCTAGTGACAGCTGGCCTGTCCGCTGGGATGGCTCTGCAACACGACCTTGGTCATGGATCTGGCTGCCCAGCCAGCCTAGTGCCTGCCTCCCCTCTGACAGCTCTTCTCCTACTTTTCCAGGGCTCCTATGAGCTCCTGAAGATCCTCCCAGTAAATATCTTTTTTTTTTTTTGCTGAAAATATCCAGAGGTTTTCTGTTGTTCTGTTGTTTTCAGCTAAGAATCTACTGGTACACATGGGCAGAGGCCACAGAAGGGATGTCAGAAGTCAGGGAGATCAGTAAAGAATCACGTACGAGAGACAGGCAGGAAAAACAGCAGATCTGGTTCTACCTCTCAGGCCAAAGGGGTACTGTTAGGACCCTTCTAGGTCTAAGTCACGAAGCTCAGATTATTGATTCTAACTACCACATCCTGAGGGCCTACCTTAGCAATGTCTCACACAGATTAGCCATTTTGAATGTGATAAGAAAGGTAGGAATGTTACCTCTCCATTCCAGATGCGGAGGCTGAGGCTTGGCCATGCGAGCAGCTCACTGGAGGTCACAGAGGGCACCGAGCCACTACAGCCGGGCTCAGCCGGGCCCACCCACCCACCTGCAGCCCTGCCTCTTACCCATGGGGCTGCATGGACTTGTCCCCCAGGTTTCTTTTGTACTCTCAGAAGTCATCAAAGCTCGCTGGATAGGGTCACTCAGAAAATGCCCCACATGGCAAATGTCAGAAGTGGCCCATCAAACAGAAGCATCTACTGTGTGGTGTTTGCTTCCAGTGATGAGGCTGTCACTATGAGACCTGACACTGTTTCATTTTGCTTCTGGCCTCATTCTTTGCCATTTAAAGTTTCCCTTGAGAAATGTTAAATAAATGCTGCTACAGATTCTACAGGAAGGTCATTTCTAATGTAATTTTTAAAATAAAAATTAGAAAGGAGCCTCGGGAGCCATTGTCCAGTTACTGAAGTTTGTGTCACTACATTTTACACAAATGGAAGATGACATTCAGTAACGTATAAAGGACACCATATAATCAATACAACTTAGTCTGGGCAGTGCTTCACTTCCCAGGGCAGACTGTCCCAAACATGATTTTTTTTTGATCCTCACAAGGGCCCACAAAGTGGGCAAAGCAGACATTGATTTGTTCAGCAAATACTTATCAAGTATATTCTATATGGCAGGCACCTGCAGGAGGGCATTAGCCTCATTTATAGCCGAGAAAGGGGAAGAAGCCAGGAAAGAGTACGTTATGTGTCCCAGTCCACAGAACTGGTAAACAACAAAGCCAGAACGGGAACTGGGATTCTTTGCCACCAGCAAAGGGTTCTTGCCATGGAGAATACTGGGGTATCCATATAGAAGAATGTTTTGCTTTACCTGGTCATTGTTTGTACTTGCCACTTGCAAGCTAGAACCTAAGTTTCCATGAGACACAGACCAGCTCAGAGCTGACAGACTTGGACCTCAGTGAGCAGAATTCCAAGTCGCCTCCGCACACCTCCTCCATCTCCCTCAAATCCATCCCCTTCATTTCATGTGCTGGGCCACAATCAGCATTTGCCTGGACATCCACAGCCTCCTCACCAGTCCCTGCATCTCACCTTGCCCTTGCCAATCTACTCCCGTGCCACATTTTTCTAACACCTAATCCTGCGCTTGTCAATATGCTGCTTTAAACCCTTCAACTACTCTCTTTCTTTCTTAAGGATGAAGTCCCCACTCCTGAATAACACATCCCAGTGCCTCCTGAGCTAGCTCCTCCCTGCGCACTGCTTCCAAGCCCCCAGCCTGCCAGTCCCCCAGCCAAGCTTGCCCTGCGTGAATGCTCCTCTCTTGACCTAAATGCTCTCCTGCAACCCGCCCATTTGGTTACCTCTTCTTGCCACTTAGCTGAAATGACATTTTTTCCAAGAAACTTTCCTTATATACCCTGCTATGCTCCCAGAGCCCCCAGGCTTCCTCCCTCACTGCCCTTATCATATCATATTTTGATCACTGCTGAAAAAGTCATCCAAAGAGATATACTCAAAAACACTATGAAATGATTACACACACAGTTACCATATGACCCAACAATTCCACTCCTATGTATATACCCAAGAGAAATGAAAAAACATGTCCACACAAGAACTTGTACACAAGTGTTTATAACAGCATTACACATAATAGCCAGAAGGTAGAAACAACCCAAATATCCACCAATGGATGAATGAACAAAAGCTATTTGGTATATTCATACAATGGAATTGTATTCATACAATGGAATATTATTAGTGAAGTGCTGACACACACTACAACTGGATGAACCTTGAAAACATAATGCTAAGTGAAAGAAGCCAGTCACAAAAGTCCACATATTGCATGACTCCATTCATATGAAAATGCAGAATAGGAAAATATATAGGAACAGAAAGTATATGAGTGGTTGCTTAGGGTCGGGAACAACTGTGGCGGGGGCAGAGCAGAGATAAGCTAAAGGGTATGGGATTTCTTTTGGAGGTGACAAAACACTGTAAAGTTGACTTGTGATGATGGTTGCATATCTATGCATATATTAAAAACCATTCAGTTGTACATCTTACATGGGAGAATTACAGGGTATGTGAATTGTATCTCAAAGATTAGAACATGAACAACAGCAATACATTAAAAGCTATCAAGTCAAGGAGTTTATAATGATACTGAAAAAATAAGCCATCAGTAACCTTGAGGGGTGCTAGAGAACCAACTAACTTGTTTGATAACTGGTCAATAAAGGAAAGCATGGACCGTTTTCCCTATAATTTCCACATTAACTAAACCATTGGGTAAACAAATGGCTAATGAGGAGAAGTTTGTCTTTATAGAATTATTCTCACAAATAACTACAAAAAGAATGATAGAATATCATCATTTTGCAACATGTAATGAACTAGTGGGTCAGAAAACTGTCAACAGTGGCTGCTGATAAGTGTGTGCATGTGTGTGTATGAGAGAGGACCAGACAATATAGGCCCCTTTCCAATATACCTATGAGCCATTTTGCCAGTATGATTGAATCTTACTCTGATTGAATCTCTAGCTACCAGTTTATAGGAAGTGAAGGAGATAGAAGAACATGCTAAACAACATTATGGTGATGTATGTAATCAGCAAACTCCAGTTTATGGAAAACTACAGAACAAATGACCCAGTTTCTTCAACAAATAAAATTCAAGGGGAAAAAAAATAAAGAGAAGGAGAACCTATGAACCAAAAGGGCTTAGGGAGCCCCTTCCCTTTCCCAGTGGTACTGAGCCGTGGGGCTCAGACAGCACAGCAGCAGCACATCCTGAGGCACAGGGGCTTGGCCAGCATCAGCAGCAAGATCAGCGACACCACATGGCTGGCTGTTCAGGAACAGAGGGCATTTGGCCAGCATGGCTGGGAAAGCAGTTTCATTCAGGGAACTGAGCAAATATGTAAGTATATTGTGGACGATGGGAGCTAGATCTCTTACTGCCAGAGTCTGAAGTTGGAAATATGGAAGGGAAAAGTGAGAAAAAACTCTCTATCCATGGAGAGGGCCTAGAAGCAATTATGTCCCATGACAATAAGCGTACCTACTACCCAGAATTTGGCTTCTAGATACCATTTTCTACTAAAAGAAATCAAGGCCCATTGGAGAAATGGCAGATCTCAGTACAAGAGGAACCAGGAACATTTTCTTGTGCCAAAAAGGAAATGTTCAAAGAGTGATGGGGAATGTCAAAAAGACACAGGAACCGGTTTAAAGGACTCCTCCTACCCAAAGGTGGGCCAATTTGAGCATCAAAAACAGTGATAGTTACAGATAATAACTCACTGGATAAGATGTCCAAGAGTTCATATTGATATAAATAAATGAATACACAAATAAATAAAAAGTTCTTCCTTGTAGTACAACACTTCTAATAAATGTAAAAGGAATGGTGTTATTAGAAAATCACCAATTGACACTAAACGATGCTAAAAAGCAGTGGATAGAGATATGTTAAGGAACACGGTTTTATGTAGCCTTAAAGTCTCTCCCTATAAAAATACATTCTAACCACTTATTAATTAATAATTATAAAATTAACTTTACAGTGGAGAAATCTGGCCAACACCATCTTAACCAAATGACAAGAACTACATCACTAGTGGCAGGACAAAGCAGGATCATGTGCCTCCTGATCTCATGCTCTGTGAAGGACACAATGGTGCATCTGTGGTATTCTTGCCACAAATGCAGGACCTAAATCTAAACGTAATGGAACACCAGGCAATCCCAAATTGAGGCACGTTCCACAAAGTAACTGAGTAACTGGTTTATATTCATCAAAATGTCCAGGTCATGAAAGACAGGAGAAATGGAGGAACTATTCCAAATGGAAACTAAAGTAATGAGACACAATAACCAAATCAATCTATGATCCTGGATTGGCTCTTGTACCTCTAAAGGACATTTTTGGGAAAACTGGAAAAACACGAAGGGGGACCACAGATTAGATGGTAGCACTGTATCAGCATTTGCCCTGTGGATTATACAGGAGAATTTCCTTGTTTGAAGGAATACGCACTGAATGCATTAAGTGATAACAGGCATCATGTTTGAAACTTACTTAAAAAATAATATGTATAAATATAACATAGAGAGATTGATAAGGTAAATGTAATATATTGCTAACTATGGGATCTGAGGGATGGGTACATAGGAGTTCTTTGTACTATTCTTGTAACTTTCCTCTAAGTTTCAAATTATTTCAAGACAAAGTTTATTTTAAAAATGTCTTTTTTAAATATTGAGGAAAAATATCAGCAATCACAATGAGTGGACCTTATTTGGATTCTGATTCTACAAAAAAAATTTAAATCAATGGGGCAATCTTAGTATTGACTGGGTATTTGATAATATTAAGGAATTACTGTGAAATTTTTAGGCATGTTAATGCCTTTTTGATTATGCTTTTTAAGAAACCTTCATGTCTAAAGAGATACATACTGAAGACTTATAAATATTATTTAAATTATTTTTTAACTTAACTGCTAAGATTAAGTTAAAGATGTCTGGGATTTGCTTCAAATAAAATGAGGGAGAGGAGGCCCCAGACTGACCCTAAGGCAAGACTTGCAGACACTGGGTGATCGGGACATGGGATTTATTATACCAACATCTCTACTTTCTTGTGTTTGAAATTTTCCATAAGTAAAAAGGAAACCCATTTAAAATCCACTGTTTCTACTGCGTACAGCCATGCCAGCAGCGGTGCTGAGCAACTCCGGTGACAAAGGAAAGCTCCTGAGTCCCAGGGGGCCAGGCATGGGAATGAGGCTGTGTGCTGAGTGTCTCAGGATGAGAAGCAAGGAGATGACGGGTCCCTGAGGCACAGGGATGGATCTATTTTGAGCACAGTTGTAGGAAGGCCTGTAAATCTACAGTCTCCTACACAGAACACTTCAGGATAGATACTTGGACAGTTTTTCTAAATCATCACACAATCTCTGTGGCTGCAGCCACAATCTATAGGATGTCCCAGCAACCTAGATTCTTCCTTTTACAAGTGATCTGTTAGCTGAAAAATTCAGCAGCCCTAAAACATACCCTGAAAAATGCTACACTAAGCAAAGGAGGTTCTTAAAGAGAAAATCAGTGACCAAGCTGAGTGAAGAACTGAAATGCCAAGGATTAGAGGCCAGTATTAAGGAAACACTTGAGTCAAAATTTAACACACCAAAGCCAATTACAAACTTAAATGCAGATTACAATAGGAGCTTACAGACCAGATTTGGGGAAACATGTAATTTATTCAGGAATTCTACTTCTTCCCTTCATGGCCTCCAGGATTACAGACATTGATATGAATATTAGATGAAAGAACCTATGTACAAGTGACTCCCCACCAACCTTCAAGTGAAGCAGAAATGGCAGCAAAATGGTCAAAACATGACAGCAGCCTGTAAACTGAAGGCCTCATGCCACAGGCAGGTGCAGACTCCCCAAACAGAGGCTGTGTTTAAAACAACCTCACCCTTACTCAGAACGTTCATTATTTTTTGTCCCGTCAACATGGCAGGCCATGCACTCAGTTCAGATCAGTGAATAAGATGAGGTCTAGGCCTCCGTGGGGTGGTGGCTCTCCTGGGCCCCCTCCAGAGTCCACCAAGAGCATGTGACCTCCCATCTCTCCTTCACCATTTGGACTGAATGAGAGAAGGGGCCTGCCAGCAGGGAGGGGTCTCCTCCCGACAAGGTTCCTGAACTCTGGAAGGGCAGTTCACAGCCTTGCTATGCCTGAATAAGGCCTTGAACATATCTTCCTCATCCCCAGGCAAATCCACACCTGGTTTCCTTGACTGTACCTGTTAAACAGGAATGTGGGCTAAACTGGAGGTTGTCACTAGTTAAGCATTCATTACTAGCAAAACCCTTGCATTCAAAACATCCCTTTCACTTATGAAAGAGTTTACCAAATACTTCTTCAGGGGTTTTTCCAAAGAGCCAAGCTGGGCTGTTTACAGATGAGGAAATCAAAGGTCACAGGTTTGGAGCCTTAGTCCCACACTGGGCAGAGTTGAGTTGTGTAACTAACAGGATATTGTGGAAATGATAGAGTATGACTTTGAGGGTAGGTAAAAAATTTTTTTTAAATGGTGGTGCCTGACTGCTCTCTCTTGGATTGCTCTTCCTGGGAAAAGCCAGCTGCTGCATTAGGAGGACACTCAAGCAGCCTTTTGGAGATATCCACAGAGTGGGGAACCAAGGCCTCCTGTGAACAGCCAGCACCGCATTGCCAGGGATGTGCCTGAGCCTCCAGCTCTAGTCAAGCCTTCAGATGTGTGCAACCCTCATAAGACATCCCAAGCCAGAATCACCCCAACAAACCACCCACTCGTGAATTCTTGACCCACAGAAACTGTAAGATAATGTTTCTTATTGTTTAAAGCCACTAAATTTTGAGATGACTTGTTATGCAGCAACAGATAATACACAGGGACATTAAGCCAGGCTCTCTGAAGATAATGAGTGTGGCCATATGAAAGGGTAAGTTCAGCTGTGTGGGATACAACACCATCCCACTGAAGACAGATGTTGCCTGGAAGCCTATGTCAGCTCCAAAGAGGGAGAATTTTCTGACATTCAGAGTTCTCTAAGGAATACCAGGTGGTCCTGGGAAATACAGGTTTCTCTCCATCCCATGAGAGGTTTGCTCAGAGGCTGGTGCTAATCGGGCAGAAATGCTATAGGAAGGAGTCAATGAACAGATGGGCACACTAGATGACCTTTAAGGTCCCTTCCCACCTAGCATTCTCCCACTGCCACACCACGCAACTTACAGGGACCTGGAGAATCCTGCTCGCCAGCTTCCTAGACACAAATGACATGCCTATGCAGTGTGCAGTCAACTAATGGGTACGGAACACTGCTTTCTTGGGTGTCAGGCCTCCTGGGAGGAAGCAAATGACACATGAGCTATCAGTCCTGCCCTCAAGCAGCTGCACATGCAAAGAAGTGACAGTGCCACCAAGTACAAACTGGGGCTGACACGGAAAGGGAGGCAGGAGGGCAGCAGCCTGAAGCCATTAATGTTCAAAAGGCTGCAAAGGCAGGGCGGGTTGGGAGGCACTCGGGTAGTGCAGGCAAGAGAGAAGGCACCATGGGAATCTGCTCAGGGGTTAAGAATGCTCTAAGCCCATCTCCGGAAGGCAAAGACTCAGTAAACTGACAGGCAAAATAAATTCAAATTTAGGAGAACTGCAGGACTCGGAAGAAGAAAATTGCTTCTGTGCCTGTTTCTAGCAAAATAATTTCACTTCCCCAAAATGGAAAATTCAAGAAAGATGTCTTTCTTGTCAGAGCCCATGAACAACTCAGTAAAAGATGGTGTCCCCACTCAGTCTGCCTGCAAGGCTCCCAAGACTGGGAACAGGAACACAGCATCGGCCCTGTTCCCTGGGGCTCAGCAGCACAGAACCCCACTGTCACTGGACCGAATCCATGAGTGACAGCAGTGAAAAAGAGAGGTGAGCACCTGGTGCTTCTGGCACCACTGCCCTGCCAAAGTGCTTTCAAAGGCTGTGCCCAGGGGCAGGAAGGCCAGCAAATACCTGTGGACCACACAAAGCACCCCCCATTCCTTCTCTGCCAGGTCAGCCGCCAGCTTTTCCAGGCACCTGGACTCAGAATTCCAAGCCATTAAGTCAACAGACATTTCCTGAGCGCCTCTATGTGCCAAGCCCAGCTCCAGGCACAGATTATCTTTGATATCTCATCTCTCTCTCAACTTTTTCCAATTAGTTCTCCATCAAATTCTCAGGAAGTTGAGGCTAGAAAGAACTCCAGAGATCATCTAGTATAGCCCTCTTATTTTACAGATGAAGAGTATGATTATTGGATGGAAGGTTAGAGGCTGGGTAGACTGAAGTATTTTTCCCAATTCTTAATGCTCTGCTTTAAGGACAATTAGATGTCTACACCTTTTGCCATGGGACTCTACAGGATCACTCACTAGAGTGGGCTGTGGGTCTCTTCCCACCTCACCAATACTGGATGGGGCCATATGCCTTGATTCAGCCAATAGAACGAGTACCCCAGTGAGGGTGTACAGGCTTCAGCTGGATGCCTCATCTCCTGCTCGCCCTCACAGTGAGAAGACTCACTCTGCTAACCTGCTCTTTCACAGCAGAGGAGTGTCCTAGGTGCTCCCAGGAAAGCTGAGGCACAGTTGCCCTGGGCACCTGCAGATATGGAAGCAAGAATAAACCACCATTGCTTTAAACCTCTGAGTTTTGGGGCAATTTGTTTTGCAGCTGCTGATCCAGGAGCACAAGTGAGCTGAAAATCCAAGCCTAACTCCCGTCTTCTCCTTCCTCTGTCAGGATGTACACAGGGCCCACTGACACTGGAGTGCGACAGTGGAAGAAAAGATCAGAAGGTGATCCTGGAGATGCAGAGATGAGGCCGGTCCTGAGGGTAGCCAGGGGCTATACATGCTTGGAATGAATGGAAGATGAAAAAGGAGACTGGTGTCAAGAGGCAGGTACCTGTCAGCAATCCAGGTCAGTAACCTCTAAGTGTCTGCTTTTTATCTCTACCCACCTTCTCATAGGCTACACCATCATTCTTCTTGTGAGCAGGGGGCTTAATAGCTAGTTACAGATGCCTAAAGGTGTAAGAAGGGACTGAGAGGTCTGTCTTCTTGGATTTAACTTTCCACATACCAGATGACAGAGCTACAGCTGGAGCCTGAAAAATGACATGTTGTCAATTCAGTTAGTGTAGGTGTTTTTTCAAAAGGGTTTGATTTTCACCCTCACATGATTTTTTTTTCAAGATTATTTTGATATCATTAATCTACAATTACATGTGCAATACTATGGTGATTACACTACCCCCTTCATCAGGTCCCCCCACCAACCCCATTACAGTCAGTGTCCATCAGCGTAGTGAGATGCTATAGAGTCACTACTTGTCTTCTCTGAGTTGCACAGCCCTCCCCGTGCCCCCCCAACATTACATCTGCTAATTGTAATGCTCCTTTTTCCCCCTTGTCCCTCCCTTCCCACCCATCCTCCCCAGTCCCTTTCCCTTTGGTAACTATTAGTCCGTTCTTGGGTTCTGTGAGTCTGCTGCTGTTTTGTTCCTTCAGTTTTTTCTTAGTTCTTATACTCCACATATGAGTGAAATCATTTGATACTTGTCTTTTTCGGCTTGGCTTATTTCACTGAGCATAATGCCCTCTAGCTCCATCCATGTTGTTGCAAATGGTAGGATTTGTTTTCTTCTTATGGCTGAATAATATTCCATTGTGTATATGTACCACTTCTTCTTTATCCATTCATCTACTGACGGACACTTAGGTTGCTTCCATTTCTTGGCTATTGTAAATAGTGCTGCAATAAACATAGGGGTGCATCTGTCTTTTTCAAATTGGGCTGCTGCATTCTTAGGGTAAATTCCTAGGAGTGGAATTCCTGGGTCAAATGGTATTTCTATTTTGAGTTTTTTGAGGAACCTCCATACTGCTTTCCACAATGGTTGAACTAATTTGCATTCCCACCAGCAGTGTAGGAGGGTTCCCTTTTCTCCACATCCTCGCCAACATTTGTTGTTGTTTGTGTTTTGGATGTTGGCTATCCTCACTGGTATGAGGTGAAATCTCATTGCCCTCACATGATTTTTGACAAGGGAGTTAAGATCGCTCAATGGGGACATTCTCTTCAATAAATGGTCTGGGAAAATTGGATATCTACATGAAAATGGATTAAATTGGACCCTTAACTGACTCCAGGGCTGGGACAAGTATACAGAAAACCTGGACCATCTTTTCCAGCCAGACACAGGACATACCCTGATGGTATCAGGGTCCCATCCAAAGGACTCCAGAGCCAACTGAAGAGGCCCCTACTAAGCAAAGACAAGGCAGGATGATAGGAGCATCATTAAGGCAGTGCAGCAGTGGGCTGAAACCCAGCAAGAATGCTTGTATCCATGAGATTACAGTGCTACTTAAAAAAACAAAACAGACTGGTCATCACTGAAAAATAAGAACTCATTATTTTGAAAGCTTGTGAATAAAGATAAAGAAACAAGTGTTTATTCTGCCTTTCCTGTGTGAACTGTACCCCTAAGTAACCAAAGAACAGTGTATATGGGGAAGTTTCTCTTTTTTTTAATTTTTTAATTTTGGTATCGTTAATCTACAATTACATGTGCAACATAATGGTTACTAGACTCCCCATATTATCAAGTCCCCCCATATACCCCATTACAGTCACTGTCCATCAGCATAGTGAGATGCTATAGAATCACTACTTGTCTTCTCTGAGTTGTACAGCCCTCCCCGTGCCCCCCCACATTATGTCTGCTAATCGTAATGCCCCTTTTTCCCCCATGTCCCTCCCTTCCCATCCATCCTCCCCAGTCCCTTTCCCTTTGGTATCTGTTAGTCCATTCTTGGGTTCTGTGAGTCTGCTGCTGTTTTGTTCCTTCAGTTTTTTTTCTTTGTTGTTATACTCCACATATGAGTGAAATCATTTGGTACTTGTCTTTTTCAGCTTGGCTTATTTCACTGAGCATAATACCCTCTAGCTCCATCCATGTTGTTGCAAATGTCTGGATTTGTTTTCTTCTTATGGCTGAATAATATTCCATGTGTATATGTACCACATCTTCTTTATCCATTCATCTACTGATGGACACTTAGGTTGCTTCCATATCTTGGCTATTGTAAATAGCGCTGCGATAAACATAGGGGTGCATCTGTCTTTTTGAAACTGGGCTGCTGCATTCTTAGGGCAAATTCCCAGGATTGGAATTCCTGGGTCAAATGGTATTTATGGTATTTCTATTTTGAGTTTTTTGAGGAACCTCCATACTGCTTTCCACAATGGTTGAACTAATTTGCAGTCCCACCAGCAGTGTAGGAGGGTTCCCTTTTCTCCACATCCTCGCCAACATTTGTTGTTGTTTGTGTTTTGGATGTTGGCCATCCTAACTGATGTGAGGTGAAATCTCATTATGGTTTTAATTTGCATTTCTCTGATGATTAGCGATGTGGAGCATCTTTTCATGTGCCTGTTGCCATCTGAATTTCTTCTTTGGATAAGTGTCTATTCAGATCCTCTGCCCATTTTTTAATTGGATTATTTGCTTTTTGTTTGTTGAGGCACGTGAGTTCTTTATATATTTTGGACGTCAACCCCTTATCGGATATGTCATTTATGAATATATTCTCCCATACTGTAGGATGTCTTTTTGTTCTACTGATGGTGTCCTTTGCTGTACAGAAGCTTTTCAGCTTCATATAGTCCCACTTGTTCATTTTTGCTTTTGTTTCCCTTGCCCGGGGAGATATGTTCATGAAGAAATTGCTCATGTTTATGTCCAAGAGATTTTTGCCTATATTTTTTTCTAAAGTTTTATGGTTTCATGACTTACATTCAGGTCTTTGATCCAGCTTGAGTGTACCTTTGTGTATGGGGCTAGACAGTAATCCAGTTTCATTCTCTTACATGTAGCTGTCCAGTTTTGCCAACACCAGCTGTTGAAGAGGCTGTCATTTCCCCATTGTATATCCATGGCTCCTTTATCGTATATTAATTGACCGTATATGTTTGGGTTAATGTCTCTCTCTATTCTGTTCCACTGGTCTGTGGGTCTGTTCTTGTGCCAATACCAAATTGTCTTGATTACTGTAGCTTTGTAGTAGAGCTTGAAGTCTGGGAGCATAATTCCCCCTGTTTTATTCTTCCTTCTCAGGATTGCTTTGGCTATTCGGGGTCTTTTGTGGTTCCATATGAATTTTAGAATTATTTGTTCTAGTTCATTGAAGAATGCTATTATTGGTATTTTGATAGGGATTGCATTGAATCTGTAGATTGCTTTAGGTAGTATAGCCATTTTGACAATATTTATTATTCCTAGCCAAGAGTATGGGATGAATTTCCATTTGTTAGTGTCCTCTTTAATTTCTCTTAGGAGTGTTTTGTAGTTTTCAGGGTATAGGTCTTTCACTTCCTTCGTTAGGTTTATTCCTAGGTATTTGGGGAAGTTTCTCTTTATAGAAATATTCCTACCAATAAATGCAGAAGTGATAGTATTAGACTAATCTAAAACTGATTATCATCAGCTCATAACGTCCCAGCCTAAGAAGCCACCAGCCATTATGAGCTCCTGATGCAAGAAAACATCACCACCTGATCAAGTTTTTAGATGCATCTACCAAATTAAAGAACTACAGAGAACATAAGAACATGTTAACCTACACCAAGAGAACACAATCAGCAAAATTCAGACTGAGGAATTCTATGGCTAGACCTTATTTGGGTGCTGATACAAGTATATCAAAAAACCATTTATGCCATTTGAGACAATTGCAACTGTGAACACTGATAGGTGATAATAAGGAATTATTGTTAATTTGTTCGAGTTGCAACAATGACATTGTGGACATGTTCTTTAAAATCCTTATCCTTTAGAGATACATACCAAATCATTTATAGATGAAATGTGCTAACTGAGATTCATTTCAAAACGGTACGAGGTGGGGGTGCTGAGCTAGAAATAATATTGATCAAGGAGTTAATAATTGTTGAGACTGGGTAGGGGGTGCAGGGGGTTCATTCTACTATTGTCTACTCATATATGCCTAAGATTCTTCATCACAAAAAGTTCTTAAATGAATACAATGAGCTCTCGATACCATCACATATCCTTAGCTCATGATAAGCCACAGAAAAGGAAGTGAAAAGCTGAACTCTGTGCGGCCGCTGTGGTCACTCCACTCTCTCAGCAATTCAGTGAATCCCACTGGGCTACCCCATTCGTCCAGGCTGCACAATGGATCTTTCTAACATGCAAAAAATTTTAAATTACAAAGTGTGTCTTCTATTAAAAATTTTTTTCACTGAAATTTGAAAATCTACCAAGTATAAGGCACCATTCCCAGCACCTGAGGGGACACTACAGTGAGAAGATACAGCCCCATGCTCTGGTGGGGAGATAGTCTAACGGAAGGAGACAGACCAACATCCCAATAACAGGGATGCCTGGCTGAATGACATAACATACAAAAAGGAATCAGAAGGATGGTTCATCAGCCCAGCTCATAGCCGGGGATTCCAGGCAGGTCCTGCTGAGATGACCCAGAATTAAGACTGCCTGGCTAGGAAGTCAGCAGCAATGAGGAGGAGCTCTCCTGGCTGAGGGGATGGCAGGTGCAGAGATCTGGAGGGGAGGATGAAAGGCATGTGGTTTGTAGAGCAGGAACAGGGAAGCTAGGGAGAAGAAAGGTCGAGGCTAGGGGAATAAGAGGGGTAGGGGGATCCGGCTGGGAAGGGCAGGGAGTGGTGAGCCCAGGGAAGACATGCACTGTATTTCAGGATGATGGTACATACTGCTGCTTCAAAGAACACCACAAAATCTGGCAGTTTTCCTATGAGAGTTTAGGAATGCCATCTGCTCTCTTCTTGGTATGGGCAATGGCCCGACAACACAGATCAAATGGCGTGAGTCAAGACTGATAATCAGTATTCAATGTACAGAGCTGTGGCTGAGCATGTGATGAGGCCAAGAGGAGTGAAGCTAAGTGACCAGAACGCTGAGAACTCTTAAAAATGGAAACAGATGCGGGAAAGAGTTGCACATGAAAGAAAAACACATACAGCACCCAGCATGACCCAAAACACACTGACAGTTTTGCTTCATGTGTATGATTATGAAAGAAGCCTCTTAAAGCCGTATCTCTCTGTGGTGACACCTGGTATGTGATTCACCACACATCAAGCTGCCAATTTCAGTTTTGTTCAGGGTGTTTCGCACTATCTCCTCCTCTCCACATGTCAGTATCCAGTCTAGTGGTCCAGGAAACAGGCCCATTTCCTCTGTATTTCTCCTCCCCTTAGAACAAGCAGATACTGACCTTGGTTTAAGGAACCCCATACCCTTTTCACAGGCATGTCTTTCTTTACTGACATAGTTTGCCAGCTACATCCCAGAAGACTGTAGGAGGCATGAAAGCTGCATGCTTGAATACCCAGCTCTCAGGGCGCTCTCCCATGGCACTTTGTCAAACATGCTGGCCTCTTCTTGAATGGCCAGGATAGATGCAGACTTTCCTCCTCCTCCTCCTCCATCCAGTGGTTTGACGATGGTACATATCTGCTCCCACACTGCCTTGTAAATTGTTGACCCTCAAAAATGATACAACCAAAGCTGTTGCATGCTTACTGTCCCAAACGTTTCAGATGGCTCATTAGGCCCCAGTCTTGGATTAACAGACCCTCTCTGAAGAAGGTATAAGAGTCAGTGGCAGCTGAAGAACTCATACTAGATATTCTACCAATGGCACAGAAATACCTTCAGAGGAAAGAGGTCCATGTGGCAGGTGCACCCTAGTCATATGCAAAGTCCAAGCCACCAAAGAGCCTCTGGGAAGGCCTAGAACAGAAAAGTGTCTATGAAGCAATAAAGGGCCACCACGTGGCCAGAGGCTCCACAGAGAAAGCTCTCAGCACACAGAGCAGCAGTATATTTAGACACCCTGCAAGACTGGCATGCACTTTCTCTGACAGGAGAAAAGAAGTCACTGTGCTATTCAAAGCCAAGTGTAAGCACCCTCCTTGAACGAGAGTAAGTGTTGGCCCTCACCCCGACTGACATCACTGAAGCCTACAAGGAGGAAGGTGGTCAGACCTGGGCAGGAAAGAATTAATACAGCAGGCCTGAGACTGCCCATCCTTTGAAAGGCCTGAATCCAAGATTTTCTCTTGGCTGGCATCTGGGAGTCTGGATTTGGGGAGGGCTCCCCTAGTTCCCTAGTGGGGAAAGGTGCTCGCTGTGCCTGAACCACTTGTACGAACAATGCAGTTTGTGCTGATGGTTTCCTTCTGGAAGTCTGGACTTTGGATATGCACCAGGCAGAGGGTAAAAAGCGTGGGCACTGAGGCCCTAAGGAGCTTCTCTGGTTGGCAGCGTTGCACAGGCGTCATGACTCAGTGCCGGAGGAACTGGGAAGGGCATCCGTAAGTGTGTGTCTGGTTTCCCCAGACTTTGTTGCCCCGTGCCCCTCTTCCTTTTGCTGACTGTGCTTTGCCACCTGTCACTTTAATAAAGCACAGCTGGGAACACAAGTCCAGGCCCTGTCCTATGAGTCCTTGTAGAGTGTTGTCCAAACCGACACAGGCCCCTGGTGAGGAGCCTCCATGATGTGAGGGGGGTGGCCACCCTGCACAGGCTGAGTCCGGGCTGTCCATGAGCCCCTCCTTCTTCTGCCACGTGACATGTAGCAAGGCCTGTGCTCCTCACTGCAGCTGTGAACTCGAAATCACTCTGACACCTGCCGACAACCCCACATATG
This sequence comes from Smutsia gigantea, assembly GCA_032199065.1. Taxonomy (NCBI): domain Eukaryota; kingdom Metazoa; phylum Chordata; class Mammalia; order Pholidota; family Manidae; genus Smutsia; species Smutsia gigantea. The sequence goes on from JAVSCE010014857.1 coordinate 143,268, forward strand.
TTAGACCGTATTATTTGATTGGATCTAACATTTTAGGGTGGAGGCCTCACCTCTGACCCATGGCCTACTTCCCAAAGGGTCTTGCACAAATCAGGACACATGAAACTAGTTGAAGGAGCTAAAACACATCATGAAAATCTATTTTAAAAGTTTTATCTGTGCTCTGCAATCCTCCAGGCACTGCTATACCTTAAAAAGTGACAAATCATCTTAAGCATACACTGACCATATGCACAGAATCTTAAACCCTGTGGATATACAAATGAGGACCACAAATATAGACGATTGGTTGATCTAGGAGCCTATTACAATGCATTCACATCTGTCAACCAAAAAAATCCAGATAACCTGCATTTCTTAACTGTTGCTGTTTCAGCACTCCTGGCTTAAGCTGACAATCTCCAATTCATCTTCCCAATCTTACTTCAGAGAACAAGTTTTTGAAATGGAAAACAAATTAAGAAAAATCTAAGTTTAACACTAATATACTGGCCTTTCTGAAATCTCATAAAATTACAGGCAATTCTCATTCATTCACTCACTCTCACATCCCTTCAGACTAACCAGGCAACTGAGCATATTGGCGGCAAAGTACCACGCTTGGCTCTGTGCAGAATACAGAAATGTCCCAATATACACCCTGTTAACTCCCAGAGGAGAAAGACCTGGTCCTTGGATCAGTCAGGGACCACTGTGGGAATTTCAGATGGGAAAAATCCAAAGCAGGGAGCTAACACAGGGAATGGAACTGATGAAAGAAAATCCTAGAGAAGACAGACAAACCCAGGGCCATTGGGGTGAGGAGCTAGCACCACAGTGGGGTGCACTGTCCAGGGCAGAGGCTGGAAATTAAAATACCAGTTAAGCAAAGGGCAGACCTGAACCATGACATGGCCCTAGGAATGAAGGGGAGGGACTGGAGCAGAGACAGGCAGGGCTCAGCAATTCTGTCTCATGTAGGATAAGGGTGGGAGGAGGCAGTCAGCATGACTCAGAGGGTTTCAGCTATTCATGGAAAGAGGAAAATTAGGAGGAGGAGTCGGTTTTGTGGAGGAAATTATAATTTGTGTCACTAGACCTTGCTAAGCACACTGGCATGGATTGTGCTCCTCTAAAGTATGTTGCTCATCAACTCATGACCTCTTTGCAACACCCTTGTGCTAAATGTTAAGAAAATATACTTCAAACAAATGTTTACAGATTATCAACCTATGCACTCCTTTTCAGCTTCCTACCAGTCTCACAGTATGAAACACTGAATGTTATTTCCAATTAAAGCTGAATCCAACATGATAAGGCCACCTGCTAAGGACCCAGTGGCTTAATCTGCAGCCTTGTACTCTCAAGTTCACAATATTCAGGGACACTTTGCAACTGTGTCGTCTTTTCCATCTCCATCCTTTGAGTGTTACCTAAACTAACACTGCAAACAGTACTATTTCCTAGCACCCAGTCTCCATGAGAGTTTGCTTTGAGAGTTGGCCTCAGTGGAGGAATGAGTACATATCGAGCCTGGAGGCAAAGATGTCCTAGTATGTCATCTGTTACCTGTTCACTATGCCAAAATGGGGCCAGCTCACCAAACGTTCAGTGGTCTTCCTTAGCCAGAACACTTTCAAAATTTACTTTCACTTGACTGCAGCCTTCTTACTTATAAACTCAGACTAATTTCTTTGAAGGCTTCCTTGATAATTGGCTTAGCCATTCTTAGCCATTCCTACCCATAGATCAGTCTGCACAGTAAATAAAACAGATGCTTCTGTTTGGAATCGTTTCCGAGGAAACAAATGACATTTATTTCACCAAACTGCTATACAACAAAACAAAATTTTGCTTAAACAAATCAATTTTATCATTAATGGCAAAAAGCTTATGTTTGGAACACTCTCTCCGTAAGGACTTGCTAAAGCCAATACCTTTGAAAATTCTGTATTATCTATGGATTTTTCCCTAATTTCACATACTTACACGTTCCCTATGGGATAAGAACTGGAGATGAAATTTTAAAAGTGGGAACTAATAACCAAACAACAAAAAACTGAGCACAAAACTATATTTTTTGTTGGTATCCAAAAGACATGTGACTAAGAGTCCAGGAACTTTGATTCTTGGATTTATTTATATTCCTAACACATTGTTGGAAAGAAGTAAAAACCTGCCAACAATTACCCTAACTTCCCAGAAATTCTCTCTGCATGTGACATTTTGACAAAGATCATCTTTTTATTCCTGATACTATGAATGTTACTAAGCTCAGGTGTTGGCACTAAGTATTTTCTCCCTTAGAATAAGCTCAAGTGATCAAATGAGCTTCCCAAGCAAAATCCTAGGCAGAAGTACCCAAGAAAGCCACATTTAGTGGAGAAATTCTATCCAAACTTCCACTGATTTTCTGTTAAGGTAAAAATAATGGGGATTGAAGTGCAGGTCAGGACTACAGTATACCATAATATACCCATTTAATTGGCAAAGTCATCGCTGACAATACTGAGTGTTGTAAAGGATATAGCTCAACAAAATCTCTTATTAATTGCTGGTAGGAGTATAAATTGGTACAATTGCTTTGGAAAACAGTTTGGCATTATGTAAGGTGAACAGTCATGTTTTGTACCCAATGATTTCACCCAAGACGTAGGAGAATTTTCACAGTCACCCATCAAGAGAAAAATGCATAAATAAAAGTGGTACACTCACGTCCTGTTATAAAGCAGTCAAAATAAGTTCCAGAAAATCATATACTGTACAAGACCCTTTTTTCATAAACTTTAAAATGGTTGAAAAGAAATATATGGCTTTTTAATTGCATGTAGATGAGATAAAACTAAATAAAAGTGTAAGAAAGGGGATGGTAAGTGGATAACCTAGAAGAAATGGACAACTTTCTAGAAAAATACAACCTTCCAAGGCTGACCCAGGAAGAAACAGAAAATCTGAATAGACCAATTACCAGCAAAGAAATTGAATTGGTAATCAAAAAAATACCTAAGAACAAAATACCTGAACCAAAATGGTTTCACTGCTGAATTTTACCAAACATTTAGTGAAGACCTAATACCCATCCTCCTTAAAGTTTTCCAAAAAGTAGAAGATGAGGGAATACTCCCAAACTCATTCTACGAGGCCAACATAACTCTAATACTAAAACCAGGCAAAGACACCACAAAAAAAGAAAATTACAGACGAATATTCCTGATGAACATAAATGCAAAAATACTCAACAAAATATTAGCAAACCAAATTCAAAAATACATCAAGAGGATCATACACCATGATCAAGTGGGATTCATCCCAGGGATGCAAGGATGGTACAACATTCGAAAATCCATCAACATCATCCACTACATCAACAAAAAGAAGGACAAAAACTACATGATCATCTCCATAGATGCTGAAAAAGCATTTGACAAATTTCAACATTCATTCATGATAAAAACTCTCAACAAAATGGGTATAGAGGGCAAGTACCTCAACATAATAAAGGCCATATATGGCAAACCCACAGCCAACATTATACTTAACAGCAAGAAGCTGAAAGCTTTTTCTTTAAGATCAGGAACAAGACAAGGATGACCACTCTCCACACTTTTATTCAATATAGTACTGGAGGTCCTAGCCACGGCAATCAGAAAACACAAAGAAATAAAAGGCATCCAGATTGGCAATGAAGAATTCAAACTATCCCTGTTTGCAGATGACATGATATTGTACATAAAATACCCTAAAAAATCCACTCCAAAACTACTAAATCTAATATCTGAATTCAGCAAAGTTGCGGGATACAAAATTAATACACAGAAATCTGTTGCATTCCTATACACTAACAATGAAGTAGTAGAAAGAGAAATCAGGAAAACAATTCCATTCACAATTGTATCAAAAAGAATAAAATACCTAGGAATAAACCTAACCAAGGAAGTGAAAGACCTGTACCCTGAAAACTACAAGACACTCTTAAGAGAAATTAAAGAGGACACTAATAAATGGAAATTCATCCCATGCTCTTGGCTAGGAAGAATTAATATTGTTAAATTGGCCATTCTGCCTAAAGCAATCTATAGATTCAATGCAATTCCTATCAAAATACCTACAGCATTCTTCAATGAACTAGAGCAAATAGTTCTAAAATTCATATGGAACCACAAAAGACCCTGAATAGCCAAAGCAATACTGAGAAGGAAGAATGAAGCAGGGGGAATTACGCTCCCTGACTTCAAGCTCTACTACAAAGCTACAGTAATCAAGACAATTTGGTATTGGCACAAAAACAGACCCATAGACCAGTGGAACAGAATAGAGAGCCCAGATATAAACACAAGCATATATGGTCAATTAAAATATGATAAAGGAGCCATGGTTATACAATGGGGAAATGACAGCCTTTTCAACAGCTGGTGTTGGCAAAACTGGACAGCTACATGTAAGAGAATGAAACTGAATTATTGTCTAACCCCATACACAAAAGTAAACTCAAAATGAATCAAAGATCTGAATGTAAGTCGTGAAACCATAAAACTCTTAGAAAAAAATACAGGCAAAAATCTCTTGGACATAAACATGACCAACTTCTTCATGAACATATCTCCCCGGGCAAGGGAAACAATAGCAAAAATGAACAAATGGGACTATATCAAACTAAAAAGCTCCTGTACAGCAAAAGAAACCTTCAGTAGAAGAAAAAGACATCCTATAGTATGGAAGAATATATTCATAAATGACATATCTGATAAGGGGTTGACATCCAAAATATATAAGGAGCTCACGCACCTCAACAAAGAAAAAGCAAATAAGCCAATTTAAAAATGGGCAGAGGAGCTGAATAGACACTTCTCCAAAGAAAAAATTCAGATGGCCAACAGGCACATGAAAAGATGCTCCACATTGCTAATCATCAGAGAAATGCAAATTAAAACCACAATGAGATATCACTTCACACCAGTTAGGATGGCCAACATCCAAAAGACAATCAACAACAAATGTTGGCAAGGATGTGGAGAAAGGGGAACCCTCCTACACTGCTGGTGGGAATGTAAACTAGTTAAACCATTGTGGAAAGCAGTATGGAGGTTCCTCAAAAAAACAAAAAAAGAAATACCATTGACCCAGGAATTCCACTCCTAGGAATTTACCCTAAGAATGCAGCAGCCCAGTTTGAAAAAGACAGATGCACCCCTATGTTTATCGCAGCACTATTTACAATAGCCAAGAAATGGAAGCAACCTAAGTGTCCATCAGTAGATGAATGGATAAAGAAGATGTGGTACATATACACAATGGAATATTATTCAGCTATAAGAAGAAAACAAATCCTACCATTTGCAACAACATGTATGGAGCTAGAGGGTATTATGCTCAGTGAAATAAGCCAGGTGGAGAAAGACTAGTACCAAATAATTTCACTCATATGTGGAGTATAAGAACAAAGCAAAAACTGAAGGAACAAACAGCAGCAGACTCACAGAACCCAAGAATGGACTAACAGTTACCAAAGGGAAAGGGACTGTGGAGGATGGGTGGGAAGGGAGGGATAAGGGGTAAAAGGGGCATTATGATTATCACACATAATGTAGCGGGGGGGGAATACGGGGAAGGCAGTATAACACAGAGAAGACAAGTAATGATTCTATAGCATCTTACTACGCTGATGGACAGTGACTGTAATGGGGTATGTGGGGGGGACTTGAAAATAGGGGGTCTAGTAACCATAATGTTCAAGTAATTGTACATTAACGATACCAAAAGAAAAAAGAAAGAAAGGGGATGGTGACCAGGATTTGGGATGCTGCTTATCCTGGATGGGGCAGGCTAGAGGATGAGATGGGCAAGGGAGCATGGGGAATTTGGGCCCACATCTTCTCCAAACACCGGGCTTCACTTAGTTAAAAAGAAACTTCGAAAGTGGTCTTTCCAAAAGGGTAGCTAGCAAGAGAAATGACCTCGATTCCTTCTCCACCAATCACATCACCCCAGCAGGTAAACCTGAGTCTACCTGGCCCCTAAGGAAAGGAGAACATGAACAAAAATTCTTTCATTCTGTTTTCGGCTTACAGACACCTGAATTTTACCTCTATTCCAGCCACATACACCCGGAGAACTACGGATAGCTGGGGACCTGGGGAGTGTGGGAAGAGATAACACACATGTATGGCACTGGGTACAGACAGATCCCTGGGTTACCCACCCTGCTGCTGTCAGGATCATGAGCAACAGGCCTGGAGGCAACTCAGTCCTTGACCCCAGCAGGCAGGATGGCCATGTCTGGTCTACAAAGTGCGATTCAGATCGGAAGCAGGGACAGGAGAGCAGAGTCAAACATCTGAAGTGCTGAGAGGCACAAGGAGGGGCACACCAAAGTGTTTTCCAGAAGGCAGAACTGGAGTGCATGGGACGAGTGGCAATTTGGCTCCATCTCAGCCTTTTCTGCACATGGAGACTTACTCTGCTCCGGTGGCATGAGTCATAGCCGATAAGCCTCTGGGTAAGCCACTGAAGCTCATTTGGCCTCAGTTCACCTTCCAATTAAATGGGAATAAGGCTATCTTCGTGGCTGGCCTCACATGGGGACTAAACAAGAACACAGGGCTGTACAGATGCCAGGAATCATTCATTCCACCCAGGTGAGTCAAGCAACTATTCTGCCCACCTTGGAATCTAAAATGTGCAAAAACGAAACTACATAGTTGGATCGTGCAAGTGCACATACAAGAAGCTTGTTCTCACTCCCTGTCCCCCAAACCAGTATTTGTTCCCATAACCTTATCAGCAAGCAATAAGAACTTTTCTTAGTTACCAGGACCATCTGCACATTTGAGATAACCTTGAAATGCCAACTGTCTATACAGTTATTTTAAAACTATGAAGATGGGACACCTTTGCTCTTCCAATTAAAATAAAACAACACAAAAACGCACAAGGTTAGGTCTTACTTCTACTAGAATGAGGTCTTCCTGCTGCTGTGGGACCCAATACTCCTCAAGATTACCTTGACTTGCACAGGTTAGTAGTATCTGGCACAATACAGATGGCTTAAAAATGTTATCTCAAGGATGAGTGGGTGGGCCTGAGGAGGACACGCATCTGGGACAGGCACAGACTGTGGAGTACAAAAAGCCAAAGTCAGCCCCTCTCTCCATGGCCTATAGGGCTGGGGACTTCTGACAAGCCATGTCCCTGTGTCAAACCTCAAAACTCCTCATTCTTACAACAGGACAATCCTGGAACCCACCTCACAGTGTGGTTGTAAGGATGAAATAAATGAATGTAACATAAAACAGTACATATGGTCCATAGCTGACAGCACTGCTAACATCCCTTGCCTTTAAGTAACACAGTGATACTTATTTACAGCAGATCACTGATGAACCCCAATATTGGATGTTTTGGTGAAATGCTTACATACCTGACAGAGTATGGTAAATGGGATAAAAATACCCTTTGGAAAAGGATCTCTTTTTGCTCAGTCACCTAACTCTAAGAACACCATGTTCTGTGTGACCTTATGGTGCAGCTGAGTGGGTCAAAGGGCACCAAGACACCACATGAGAAGAGTGCATTAGAAACACATCAGCTTTCTGCTTTGACAAAAATTAAAGACGGTGACCCCATTTTGGAGTTGGAACCATCTCTTAAGTTCAGTGGAGTTCCCAAATTCTCAGGTGTATCACAGACTCAACCATCCTCTAGAAGCTGCATCCCAAAAAGGCTAGGAAGGATTATATCAACCCTGTGGTGGGTGACTTGAAGGGGTATTGCCTGGCTATGTGAAGTGAGCAAGGTGACCTGAGTATCAGCAACAGTAGGGTAGGATCCTCCTGTCTGTGATAAGAGAGCGATGGCTCTCAGGCTGTGGTCCAGAAGAGCATCTCCTGGGACTTGTTAGACATGCCAAATCTCCGGCTCCTCCTACACCCATAGCATCAGAAACTTAGCAGAAGGACCCAGCATTTTGTGTTTCAACAAGGTCTTCAGGGAATGCTGACGCACCTCAGGTTTGAGAACCAATGGGATAGAGCAATCTGCTATCCCAAAGTTTAAACCAACCATCCCCAGGAAACACACCGAGGCAACAGCCATTAAGAAAGGAGAGAAAGCTTTCACTATCTTTCCCCCTTCAGCCATTTCAGTGGGCAGACAGTATTAGCTATCTCATCACTGGACTTCAATTTTGAATCGCATGCTGCTGCTGGAATAAAGAAGATGACACTTCCTGGTTCTCCAAAGAATGCCTAAAGCGCAGGAGCTGTTTCTCACACATCTGTGAACCAGCAGGCATTAGGACAGGTGGGAAATAGACTGAGCAGCCAACTGAGGGGGAATAGGCAGTCCTCCTCACCGTGGGTCCCAAGGTCTGAACAAGTAACTGTCCCCCTCAATCCCTGACACAATGATCTTAGCTGCTGAACCAGAAAGTTCCTGGATCAGCTGACTCTGGCTAGCTGCTCTGGTCTCCACAACTACCAAGACCAAAGGGACTTGTTAGAAATGCCTCATTTCTATATCTCTCCCTCACTCCACATCTCTGCTCACTCCCTAAACTCAAGCTTGCCAGAGGTCATGTCCACAGGGGACTCCCCTGCCAGAGGTCAGAGCCCCCAGCCCTTGGAGGTTGTCCATTGGTATTATTTCTCCTGCTAGAGTGCAAATATCCTTAGGCTAGTAGCAGTGTCCTCCAACCCTGGATGCCCTCTGTCACCATCACTGCAGCATCACCACCCTCACCTTCGATGTAATCTCCCCCACCTCCCCACCCTGCACTTTCATACCTGTAGTAAGACAGCAGACCATTACTGAGCACGAACCAGCGGCGCTGGTAACCCTTCAGGTAGTTGGTCCACTTGAGGAGCCAGCCTTTGAAGCTGTCCAGAGGTAGTAATGCCATCGGGACAGTGGAGGTCACATCAGACCCTGACATTGGAACCCCAAGAGGTGTCCTCCCCTGTCCAGGTGGCAGAAGAGGCGGGGTCTTTGACGCTGGCGGCGACCCTAAGTCGGATTTGGTCAAGGGCAAGTTCCCCACTACTGGCTCCAGCGCCGGTAGCTCTGATAAGGCCTTGGTGAGGAGCCCAGCCCCTCCACCGGAGCCCAACTCTTCCCCCGGCGCTGACGCCGTCTCCAACCCCGGCAGCAGTTCCACTGCTCTTTTGGACGCTGGCCTTGATTCAGATGTCTTCTCGGACTCAATCTCCAATCTTGGCGGCGGCTCAGAAACTGGCTCCGACACCTGTTCTGCCACCGGCTCCCGCTCGGGCTGGGGCACTGGCTTGGGCTGAGGCTTGGGCTCCGGCGCGGAGCCGGGCACGAAAGAGCTCATGCTCGGCGCCGCCGTGTGGCAGGACAGGCAGGGGACAACCGCGAACAGAGACGAGAGCCCGCGGGAGCGGCCGCCGCAGCCCCCGCCTCGGCACAAAGCGGCCGCTTTACCCATAGAGCCCGCCGACTAGAGCGCTGCGGGGCCGGGAGAGGGCGGCGGCAGGCGGCGGCCGGGGGCGGGGCCGGGGCGGGGGCGCCGTCTCGAGCGTGCAGCGCGAGACTGCGACGCACGATTTCCCTCCGCGGCCCGACTCTCTCCGTGCGCAGCAGGCTGGATTGGGATCCCGGTCCCACGCTTGTCGCCAACCCTCGGCTCTAGGTCTGGCCCTTGGAAGGCCCCTGGAAACACCTGTGGGGCCAGAGCTTGGAGGGCGGGCGGCGCGGAAGGGGCGGCACGCTTCAAGCCACCGTCCCTGCCTGCGCCCCACCCCGTGCCAGGCGCTGGGGGAACAATGCTGAATGCGGAGCCCGCCGGCACCCAGCGCAGCTCTGCCCGCGGGGCCCAGCGCCGGCGCCCCCGTCAGGGATGGGTTGGTTCCTCGGAACGCAGTAAAGCGGAATGGGTGTGGAGGAAGCAGGTGCCTCAGCGCTCAGAAACCACGACATGCGCCGCAAGGCAGAGGCCCAGCCAGATGACGCTAAAAGTTAAGAAAGCTGCCCACCGCCATTACCTGTCTGTGGGTCCTGCCTGCGGCGCCCAGGCTGTATGCCCCTAAGCCACCGCTGCCTCCACCTCCTGGGCGAGCTGGCCTCTGGTTCATGCCAGGACACTTTGCTGCAAGTGGACACATAATTCAGAGTCTCTAAATGAATGGAGAAATAATTTTTTAACCGTGCACTTTAGTACAAAAAGGAACACATCTAAAAGCAGAGTTCTTAACTTGGACCTTTTGGATATCCCTGGGGCATCTTGGCTGGCAGTCTGTGAAGCTTCTGCCGTAGTCTGCAGAGTTTTACGTGTCTGTGTGTTTTTCTAGGAAGAAAGTCCATAGTTTTCATGGGATTCCCAAAAAGGAGTCAGTGATTGGAGAAAAGTTAATAATCACTAAATTTAAAGAATCTATCCTAAAGGCAAAGCTCAATGGTTACCACAGATAATAGGAAATACAAGTGGAAATGTTGAATCTTGGGTTTCCAAGCACTCTTCCAGCTCTAGGTCTCTGTTCAGGCTCCCCTTTGCTCATCCCAACATCTTACCCTCCTTTCACCCATTGACCATTCCTTATCTTTATGGCAAGACTGCCTGTGCAGGGATCAGCCTCCTTTGTGAAGTGACAGCTGGAGCAGAGCAGGCTGGAAGGTCCTGGAAACAGTACGTGCAGACATTCCCCTAATAGATGTCCCTGCCATCTTTGCTGGTGATGAGGTAGGGCAGGGACATGGGGCAAGCATCATGATTAATTTTTTCCTGCCCATGATGAAAATGCCAAGATATAAATAGTATAGTAAGAACAGGAAGGACTCCATCTTGAGGCTAAGATTCCATTTTAAAAACCAGGGAGTTAGGGGGTAAGATTCCTAACATACTTTATGGCATCAGCCAATAAATGGCTCTATCTTAAAGCAGGGCAAGTAGTCCTAAATCATATGTCCCCACTGCTTAAGGGTGACCACTATTGCAGAAGAACAGGATCAAGAAATTCCTTGTGTTAAGTTTATCTTACAGAATATGTAGAGGACGATGTTCTTCCTTGCTCTCTGCTGCCTGCATGGCTGCTGCCACACACTAGTACTCTCGCTTTAATGAATTCCTTCCTTACCTACATTCATCTGACCTGTTTGAGAATTCTTTCTCAATCAGAGTTAAGAACCCTCCCCCATCCAGGCTGAGGTTTCAGTTAGTGAGCAGGGAAAGACCTCCCCAGACACAGCTGCCTGACAAGAATGACTCTGGGACCACTTCCTGGGGCACCTGCCTCTGAATGATTGTCTTACCTGCAGATTTTTGTGAAATCTGGAGTTCAGGGACCTGACCATCTTGTATTTTGTATTCCATAAATTCAAAGATGGTCCTCAAACTTCAGTGTGCTGAGTCAAAGAAAAGCAATTGCCTCTGGGGAGCAGTGGGTAGAAGAGAACTGGGCCACTAGGGAATGGAGTGGGGCACTTGCTTTTCACTGCTTGAACCTTCTTGAATGTTTTAACTGTGTCTGTTACAACTATTTTTTAAAATTTGTTTCAACTCATGCCAGGGAAGCTTGTTAGAAATTGTTTCCCATCCCCATCTTCCTGGGATTCTGAGTCACTAGGTCTGAAGTGGAATTAAGAAGCATGCATTTTGATGAGCTCCCCAAGGGGTTCTGATCCCCAGGGATTACAACTCATGGACCACACTTTGGTGGGCAGTGATGTGGAGGGAAAATCTTGGGCTTTGGAGTCAGATCCATTAAGGTAAATCTCAGCCCAGCCACTCCCTAGCTGTGGGACCTTCAGCCATCTCACGGAGCTTCCTCTTGCTCATTTGTAAGATGAGAATAATAATCCCTACCTCACAGGTTGACAGTGATAAATTCATATATGTAAAGCACATGTGGCATAGTAGGTGCTCAGTAAATATTCTCTGGTTATTTAGCTAGAGGGTGCTCTGTGAAATGTTTGGTGAAATGAATTAAACAGAGCAGAAACAGGTAAGACCAAGGCTGACAAACTTGGAAAATAGCCACAACAATGTGAAAAGCTCAGTGCCTGCCATATAGGTGCCAGATGTGTATGCAACCCCAGAGGGAAGGCAGCTAGTAAATAAACGCTTAATGATATGTTTTGACTGCTGCAAAACATATGACAGGGCTGAGTCATCTGCCAGAGTGGGTGAAGAAGGTATCACAGAGAGGGCAAGGTTTGCACTGAGTCAGTGGAAGGGCATTCAAGACAAAGGAACCAGTGAGCACAGAGTCCCAAATCAGAAGAGAACCTTGTCTGAGAATTGACAAAAGAGCTCAGAATATTTAAAAGACTAGGGTAGGAGATGGAATAGGGAACTAGGTGGACACCACACTATCAGGAATGCCCTTAATCTTACAGAAAGTGAGTCTTCTGGACACAAGGGAGGTTTTTCACTTTTGAAGTTCCAGACCCTACTCGTTGGAGAAATGGCTGACTCCAAATCTGGGGTAGGAAATATGCAAGATAAGCCTGCCTGAGACATTCTGTGATGCCAGAAAGAAGAGAGGCTATTTAAGATGACTGTGTGTCAAAAGGACTCAGAAGCTGACTTAAATCTGCCCCACTGGCCAAAGATGGGACAACTTGAGCATCAAAAAGAATGATTACAATGAGTCAAAACATCAAATATACAAAGATCCATAAGTTAAACCCACAAGTTCCTAAAGTTACAAAAAAGAAAAAAACAAAAAACTTAATTGGTCACCTTTGGGGGTTACTCCAGCACCAATTCTTTATTCTGAAAATGTATAATAAAGGGAAAGAATTACATCATATCCTGCCTTTCTCACACAAACTGAATCTCAGTAACCAGAGTTTAGGAGGGGAAAATCTTTATAGAAGAATTAGCTAATAAGTGCAGAAGGAATAAAAGAATTAGAAGAAAACATCTTTTGGCAACCTCTAACTCAAGGTTCTCTTCAAACGTGTCCACCTGTGCAGTAAGAGAATAAAGACACCAGGCACCTGCCCCCCTGCCCCCAAAAGAAGCCCTGCCAGGGCTTTTAAGTATTATTTTTGAAATACTCTTCAAATACTTCAGGAAAAGCTAGAGTTTCAAGCAATGAAGGCTTTTGATGGCTAGGAGGCTCTAGGATAGCTGAGCCAAACTTGTGCTACAGAGCTGGTCACAGCCATTACTTACACCTGAGGCCAGCACTATGAGATGGCTGGGCCCACTGTCCCCATGTGCCTGGGCCCAAGGTCACATTGCTAAATGGATAAGAACCCAGGCCTTCCAGCTCCCTCCCATCAGTCTTTGTTCAAAATCCAGGCAGATTCTCTTATAAGCATGTGGCCAGATACAAACGTAGGCACTGGTTTGTGTCTCATTTTACCCAACAAAGGAGATGAACCAGCTAACAGGGCAGCATGTAGCTAAGAGCACAAATTTTTAAGGAGGACCTCTGCTCAAAGCCCAGGTCGGCTGCTTTCTGGATGTATTCCTGTGAGTACCTCGTAAAATGAGTGGGTAGGTTTCCTCTGCTGCTATGCAATTAGGTTTGTCTTACCTCAGGTCCCTTTGCTAAAGGAGAATATCTGGCTGGAATCTCCGTGTGGAGCAGAATCATAAATAGCAAAGTCAGGAGAACTCTATTCTGTGGTGCCAACATCCACACTGCAAACCCCAGCTGATCTCAAATATTTAATTCAGTTTCTTTGGAGAAGAGCCATACTGTTTTCTGCCTGGGAGAAACGTTACCTGCACTTTCAAACTTGAGATAAGGAGGGCAAGGCAGTGGGGTGGAACAGCCCCAGGTTGTGTGTTGAGTCTACATTTATTATATACTGAGTAGATACAAAAGACTATTGTAAAATATGTGTAGGGCATATGAATAACACTACTAGACACCCATAGGCTAACTAACCAGTTTAAGGAATAAAACCCTCCATTTCAGTTTCCTGTTCTCCCTCATACCTTCTCCCATAACCTGTTGACTTTGAGCCTAAAGCCTCCTGGGTTCTTTCAAGCCAACTGGCTTCTACCTGCCTCCTCTGTAGTTGGCTAAGAGGATGTTCTTGGCTGCTGCTTCCACCTGTTTTATTCATCAACATCTCTCATCCTCTTTCCATATTCCAAGTACTTGTTGAAATCTCTCATTCATCAGTGATCCATTTATATTTAAAATTGAAACACCCCCAACATGGCCTTGCCAAGCCCTCTTAACTGTTCTTTTTCTCCACAGCATTTGTCAATTTTCTACTGATTTGTTTGGTTTATTTCTCTCTCCTCTTATCAGAATGTAAGCTCCAGGATGGTAGGAATTTTTGTCAGAAATTTCTTCACTGCTTTATCATCAGGGCCTAGAAGAAGACTGGCATATGGTATGAACTCAATCAATATTCACTGAATAAAGTCTTCTTTCTAGTTTTCTTTGCTGCCAGGTATTTAGTACTTTTTCAATTTTCTATACTTTTATTTCAGTGGGGTCTCAAGAAAGACGGGAGACCAACATGGGTGCTAGTCCAACATCCTTAACCAAAATTCTCAAAGTCGTAGTTCTTAACGTGTGGGGGATGGGGACCCCTCTAAGATTATGATGAAACTGACAGAATATACAAATCAGCACTTTAATCTAAAATTTATAAAGACCATAAACTTCATCTTAGGACCTATGCTCTTAGAGCATTTCTGGAAAGATGCATAAACATTGTTACCGTGGTGCCCCAGAGAGAAGGAAGAGGGGAGTTCTCATTTCATTATGTATTATATATTTTATATATATGGGTGTGTGTGTTTCATTATATATACATTTCATTTTTTTATATAGTATAGGTATTACAATTTTAAAGTTTTAGAAACTAGTTAAATATTTTAAAGGAAACTATGTTCTAATACCTTGGTATGATTACAAACTCACATGTCTTTAGGGGCCAAGGAGGCAATGTACTCAACTTTAGGACACCAGGGAGTGGTGGGAGCTGTGGCTAACTGGAGCTTGCATACTCTACCCAGAGTGCTTAAGTTCAACAGCCTGAAAAACATGGTGTTGATGGACTCAACACCCCTGCTGTGAGACCCAGCAGGACAATTAGTTAGCAACCTCTGCTTTGCCCTCCGCTTAGAGTGACAGAAGTCATAGGTTTTGTTTGAAAACCTCTGTGGGTAGTCGATTATTCCTCAGTGATAGAGTATGCAGAATCTCTGAAGTAACAGAAGGAAAAAGAAAATAGGAAACATCTTAGAAATGACCCGGGAGCTCCAGAGAACATGATTTGGTGGTACATGATGCAAATTTCACAAAGAAAGGGATAACCAAGCCTCCCTTTTGCTGGCTTGTCCAGCCCATGCCTGGAGGGAGCTCCCAGTTCAATTAGAGAACTAAGGCAGGTGAGTGGATGATGGCACAAGGTACGTGAGACAGACGGGGTGGGTCCAGCCTAGGACAGAGAGTTCAAATCAAGACAGACACCATGAGGAAGGTGGAGCCAGACCCCGAGGGTCTAGAGCTGTATTTCCTCAGGTGAAGATAAGGAAGGGCTGTATTCCTAGCAGGGTGAACAGCAGGCTCAAAGGTTCCAAGGTAGAAAATCAAGACACCTCCTTGAAGAAGAGAAAGAAATCATGAGATTTGGCTCATGGGAAGAAGTAAAGGACAGGAGCTTGGAAAGCTAGGCTCCATAGGATTGGATGCTCCCAGTCCTCTAATTTTCCCTTTGAACAAAGCTAAGGAACAATTTTTCTACATGGCCATTTCATCCCCATAGAGCCCGTGCACTCAGCGCCCTGGAACTACCCAAGGAAGGATTGGCTGGGGCCCCAGTGCCCAGCCATTGCTCCATGACCAGGTTCCTAAAAGGCAGTCACTAACTTAGGGAAGCCACAGGGCCCCTAATGGGCTATGGATGTATCTCAGTCCAACTTCCTCCCCCTAAGAGATTAACTGAAATATGAGGGAAGTCCACCAAGACCCAGAGCTGGGATATATGTTGCCCAGGATCTCCAAGAAAACTTAAGGAATCACAGATGCTGAATCCCTATCTCTAGATCCTTATTCTAGGGCTCACTCTCCTGCACCAAGCTGCCTCTTGAGGTTTCCATGTCAACTCCAAGTATGATACAATTACAGTTGCCACCACAACTCCCTTCATATTTAACCCCATGAGGTGGCAGGCTTCGTGGCAGGTTCCTGACGACCATTAGCTCACTGAGCTCCCAGAACAAGCCTGTAAAGTAGGCACTACAATTATTATCAGCTTTCAGATGAGGGTGCTGGAGTTCCAAGGGGGTGAAATGACTTCCCCTGAGGGACAGAGCTGAGATTCCAACTCAGAGCCGTTGACTAGAGCCCACCCACTCAAGATGAAGTAAACCTCACTGCGCTAGCAAGGAAGGAGGACACACACAGCCTCTGGGCTTGTGAGCAGCATTTCCAGTGGCCAGAGGTTCAAACAGGGCAAATACAGCATGAACAGATTCTCCCTGAGGAACCCAAAGGAGGCACCAGCCAACAACAGCCAGGGTCTCATCTGATTCCCTTCCTTCCCTAGGGACTGCCCAAACGTAAGCTCAAGTGAGGGCAGTAACACTTCCCAGGTCCACAAGGGACTGGGCTGGGCTGTCCCCACCCCTCGTTTGTGCTAGGGAACCCCAGGAATTAAATGACTCAGTATCCCTCCCAGCCCCTGGCACACAGGCAAGTGCCTCTCAGCAGATCCCAGCTGAGCGCACAAGTGTCCGCTGACCTCTTGTGGTCAGTTGTCCTGGTCCAGCAACCAGGGCCTCAGCTGCACCTGTGGGGCATTCTGTCCTAGTGACCTCACTTTCTCAAAGCACTTTCCCATCGCGTATCTCATGGAGGCCTTCCTACAATTCCAGAAGACGAGGAGAGCCAGGATTCTCATTCCCACTTTACAAATGAGCGGCAGCACCCTGGGATCCAGGCCCAAATCCACCCTTAATTCCTTATCTGACCCTGGCAATTCAATTTCCCACCCATCAGTAAAACAGGACTGACCTGCATGAGGCAAATCTAAGTTTCTTTCAGCCCCCCAAACCCTCAGAGTGGAGGGGTGAATTACCCACAGTCAGAGTGAATCAGGGCACAGACACTCCCAGATGGCAGGCTGCCCCACTTCCCCACACTGATCAGGAAAAGTGAGAGGTGTCACAGCAAACAAGAAAACTAGTTCCTCCACCCTTGTGTTGTGATTGTGTGCTGAAGGCCCACATGGACAGATGGACAGATGAGTGGACGGATAGGGTGGAAATATAAGAATTTTGGGATCTCTCTCAGCTGCAACTGGAGAAGCTACCTGCCTCCCCCTGCGCCCTGACAAGCTGTCCATATAATTCTAGTTGCCTAGCCCCTTGGCAGGCTGTCCACATTCACCTAGGGGTCTGAAGCCACTGTCCCTGCCTGCCAGACTGGAGCTGGGACCTGCCATGAGGGGAATGAGTCCTTATCCAAAACTCCCTCCCTGCCATGGTATTGACATCATGGGCAACAGAAGTAGCCTAGGAGGAAAGTCAGTGGCCAGGGCCATAAACAGGAGGCCCACAACATGGGCATCCCTCACAGAGCAGTACTCAATGGCTAAAAATGAGCTTGGGCTCACAATGAAGCTGAGGATCACCAGGGCGGCGGGATGTCATGGGAAGAGCATGGCCTGTGTGTCTCGCACCCAGGTTCAAACTAGCTGACTCTAAGATCCTCAGCCTCTCTGTGCCGTGGTTTCTCACCTGTAAGATGGGCAAGATACCTGACAAGTGTTGCTGTGAGGACTGAATGAGATAAGATACAAAATACCTTGCATATTACAGGTACTCGGTAAACAGAAATTCCCTTCTTTGTTCCAGGTAATGGAAAAATTCTGGAAAGGGAAGGAACAAGGTCCATTGTGAACCCAACAAAATTTTTAAACTGAGTTTTCCCAAGTACTCCAAAGTAGCAACATGCACTTGATGATAGGACAGGAGGGAAGGAAACGTATTTTCAGCAACTATTAACGATTGGTTCAAACACACTTGATCTCTTTAAAGCGAGTATCATTTGCTTGTCCCCTGCCCTCAGCAGAGTTCTTCAGACACAAAGGCTATTGCACGAAGATGTCCTGGGGGCGAGACTGAGAACAGCTTTTCACAGCTGTCGGGCAGTGGTCAGGACTCTTGTACCCCATGCTTCCTCTTCTCAAGTGAACATCTCCCTCATCCACATCTCCCTAACCGAGCCTAACTCTCTGACAGCCTACCCATCCCAGAAAGGGTGAAGAGTTCTACTTGGCCACATGGTAGAAAGAAGATAGGTTTTAGTCCAGCTATCTTTTAAATAGCTGACCTCAAGTAACTGACGTTTACAGCTGAGGCTCTAGTAACACCATCTGGGAAATTATGCTCCAGAGGGCTCCAGGGCCTGAGCCCACCACTGCCAATTAGAGTGATAAAGAGAGGGAACTTGTCACATGGTCATTAAGAGATGATCTTTGGACTGAAACAGCCAGGAGATGGGCTTTGTCATTGACTTGTTGCCCAATTTAGGCACAATTCTTATCTTTGAGCCTCAATTTCTTATCTATAAAACAGGGCTAATAGAATTACCTACTTTATTGGAACGATTCAATGAACCATGTTCAAAAAGAGCTGAACCTTGACAGAGGATTAAAGATGGTGGCATGAGAGGTGAGACAGAGGCTTTCTCCTAAAACTGCATATAATACAAAAAAATAACTAATACAACTAATCCTGAAAAAGCATCAGGAAAGAGGACTGCACCAAACTGCATACACCTGGAGAAAAGAATAAACCTCAGAACAGGATAACGTACCAAAGCCATGGCCGAGCAGGACCCTAACCCTTCCCCTGCCCCAGCTCTCCATGGGGGGAAAAGAAACAGAGCAGGGAGGGAGTGGAGGCCTGGGACTGCTGAATACCTACGTGTGGAGATCTGATCTGGGAGCACAGACCTACATTTCATGGTGTTTTCGTGGTACTCTCATGATTAGGGGGTTGGAAAGCTAAGACAGGCAGAATACCTGGAGAGACTGAGATTCCAGCTGCTTGTGGAAAGTAGGAATCCATATGCAGCTGCTCTGGGACAAAAGAAAAGCAGGCAGTCTGAGAGACTTCCTAACAGCAAGAGGGCTGCTAAAGGGCCAAGGATTGCACAGGGCTTATTGTTCAGGAGAAAGGACAAGTAGACAAATTGTCCGGGTGCACTCTGCCCAGCAGGTTGGGAACTTCCACGATCTTCAGGAGCTCTAGCTCCCTGGCTGGCTACACAGCTCCAAGGACCCCCTCCGTGATAAGCGGCCTACCGTGAATTTCTCCCAGCCAGCCCCACCTGCCTTGCAAACCGGCAAACCCTACCTTGGTATAAGGCCCGCCAGAGGGAAGCCCTATCTACGGCAACTACAAACACAAAGCATAGAGGCTTATACCTGTGTGCTCGGCCCACTAGTTCTGGTAGTGGAGACAGGCACAGCAGCCAGGAAGGAGGAAACAGCTCTTTCCTCCCCCCAGGCACCAACACCGCTCCCCTGTGCCCCCCGACAATGCTTCAGGGGCTGAGCAGCTCCAGAGAGTAGAGCTTCTGGGCACTAGAGGGCGCCATATACAAACAAGAAATGCCAAAGGAACCTGGTTCAAAGTAAAATTATGAATATGAATACAACCAATACAACCCCTGAGAAAGATTCAAATGAAATCGACCTCATGACTCTGCCTGAAAGGGATTTCAAAATAAAAATTATTAACACGTTCATGGAGGTACAGAAAAATATTCAGGAACTCAGGGAGGAATTCCGGTTGCAGATCCAATCATTACGGAACACAGTATCAGAAATGAAACATACAATAGAAAGTTTTAAAAGCAGGTTAGATATGGTGGAGGAGATGATAAATGAAATAAAAATTAGAGAAGAGGAATACAAAGAAGCTCAGGCACAGAGAGAAAAAAGGACCTCTAAGAATGAAAGAATATTGAGAGAACTGTGTGACCAATCCAAACACAACAATATTCGCATTATAAGGGCACCAGAAGAAGAAGAGAGAGAAAAAGGGGTAGAAAGTCTCTTTGAGGAGGTAATTGCTGAAAACTTCCCCAATCTGGGGGAGGAGATAGTCTCTCAGGCCATGGAGGTGCACAGATCTCCCAACACAAGGGAGCCAAGGAAAACAACACCAAGACATATAGCAATTAAAATGGCAGAGATCAAGGATAAAGACAGACTATTAAAAACAGCCAGAGAGAGAAATAAGATCACATACAAAGGAAAGCCCATCAGGCTATCATCAGACTTCTCAGCAGAAACCTTACAGGCCAGAAGGGAGTGGCATGATGTATTTAATGCAATGAAGCAGAAGGGTCTCGAACCAAAACTACTTTATCCGGCAAGATGATCATTTAAATTTGAAGGAGGCATTAAACAATTTCCAGATAAGCAAAAGCTGAGAGAATTTAGCTCCCACAAACCATCTCTACAGTGTATTTTGGAGGGACTGCTATAGATGGATCCTAAGGCTTCATAGCTGTCATCAGAGGTAATAAAACGACAGTAAAGAAAGCAGAAGAGCTAATTACTAAGCAAATGCAAAATTAAATCAACTATCCCCAAAGTCAATCAAGGGATAGACAAAGAGTACAGAATATGATACTTAATATATAAAGAATGGAGAAGGAAAAAAAAGGAGGAGAAAAAAAAGAACCTTTAGATTCTGTTGGTAATAGCATATTAAGTGAGTTAACTTAGACTCTTAGATAGTAAGGAAATTACCCTTGAACCTTTGGTAACCACAAATCTAAAGCCTGCAGTGGCAATAAGTACATACCATTCGATAATCACCCTAAATGTAAATGGACTGAATGCACCAATCAAAAGACATAAAGTCACTGAATGGATAAAAAACAAGACCCATCTATATGTTGCCTACAAGAGACTCACTTTAAACCCAAAGACATACACAGACTAAAAATGAAGGGATGGGAAAAGATATTTCATGCAACTAATAGAGAGAGAAAAGCAGGAGTTGCAGTACTTGTATCAGACAAAATAGACTACAAAATAAAGAAAGTCACAAGAGACAAAGAAGGACATTACATAATGATAAAGGGGTCCATCCAACAAGAAGATATAACAATTATAAATATCTATGCACCCAACACAGGAGCACCTACATATGCGCAACAAACACTAACAGAATTAAAAGGGGAAATAGAGGGCTGACTTCCGGAAAGATGGCGGTGTGAGCAGGGCGGCAGAAATCTCCTCCCAAAACTGTATAAATCTACGAAAATGTAGCAAATACAACTACTCCTTAAAGAGAAATCAGAGCACACAGGAAAGTGCAGAGCGTGCAGCCACACCCGGGAGGACTCAGCACTCCGTGAGGCGGGTAAGATATGGAGCCGGGACCCAGTCGCACCTGAGCACTCATACAGCCCAGCGCGCCAGTGGGAGGAGAGGATTCGGAGCCTGGAGGGAGTGGAAGAGCAGGTCCAAGAAAAAACCAGCCCCAGTGGTCTGCGAAGGGAGCGCTGACACATCGCACGGTGTATCGGATATTGGAGAAGCAGAAGGTGCAGGTTTTGAGCCGGGAACGCGCCGGGACCCTGAAGCCAGCGCCCAGGGACAAGAGAAAAGCACGCGCCATTTGTAGCGGTCTCGGAGAGGCGGGGGGCCCAGCAAGCGAACACCATCGCACAGGTGGGCTCAGCCCTGCAGGCTGGAAATCCTGGGGAACTTCGGTCTCCTTTGCAGGTGATGGAGAGAAGGGAGCAGACACGCTGGAACTTTATACAGATAACAATAGCCTCCCATTCGTTCCTGCCCTGGCCAAAAAGCGGCACGGCTGCGAATGTGGATTAGTGGACCAACAGCGACACTTACAGCATGCTTAAAGAATCCACTCCAGGTGGGCCTTTTTTTTTGCTCTTTTGTTTGATTTCTTGCTTTTTTTTTTTTGCTCGCTTGTTTTATTGCTTTTTTTTTCCTCGTTGTTTTATTTCTTGCCTTTTTTTCCTTTTTTCACCTTCCTTTTCTTTCATTTCTTTCTTCTTCTCTCTTTTTTTTTTTTTTTTTTTTTTTGGCTTGCTTGTTTTTTTTTGGTGGATTTTTTTTTCTTTTTTTTTAAACCTCAAAAAGCCCAGCTGACATATGTGGCACCTACAGCAACCACTCCTATCAACATGACAAGACAGAAGAAAATGATACAGACAAAAATCACCAAGAACCAGACACCGTCTGAGAAGGAATCTGAATAGATGGAAATGCAGAATCTTCCTGAAAAGGAATTCAGAATAAAAGTCATAAACATGCTGATGAATCTACAGAGAAATATGCAAGAGCTAAGGGAGGAAGTGAGGGAAGTCAGGAAAGATAATGCAGAAATGAGACAAGCCATCGACGGGCTCAGCAGCAGACTGGACGAGATGCAAGAGACTGTTAATGCAATAGAAATCAGAGAACAGGAACACAGAGCAGCTGAGGCAGAAAGAGATAAAAGGATAGCTAGGAATGAAAGAATATTAAGAGAACTGTGTGACCAATCCAAAAGGAACAATATTTGAATTATAGGAGTACCAGAGCAAGAAGAGAGAGAAAAACAGATAGAAAGTGTCTTTCAAAAAATAATTGCTGAAAACTTCCCCATGCTGGGGAAGGAAATAGTCTCGCAGTCCATGGAAGCCCACAGATCTCCTAACACAAGGGACCCCAGGAAGACAACACCAAGACAAATAATAATTAAAATGGCAAAGATAAAAGATAAGGACAGAGTATTAAAGGCAGCTAGAGAAAGAAAAAAGATCACCTTCAAAGGAAAACCCATCAGACTTCTCAACAGAAACCTTACATGCTAGAAGAGAATGGCATGATATATTTAACGCAATGAACAGAAGGGCCTCGAATAAAGAATACTGTATCCAGCACAATTATCATTTAAATATGACAGAGGGATTAAACAATTTCCAGACAAGCAAAAGCTGAGAGAATTTGCCTCCCATAAACCACCCCTACAGGACATCTTAAAGGAACTGCTCTAGAGGGAAGCATTCCTAAGGCTAAAAAGCTGTCACCAAAGAAAATAAAATCATAGCAAAGAAAGCAGACCATCCAAACACTAACTAAAGGCAAAGAATAAAACACCGAATATATAAAGAATGGAGGAGGAAGAATAAGAAGGGAGAGAAATAAAGAAACATCAGACTGTGTTTACAATAACTTAACGAGAAAATTAAGTTAGATTGTTAGATAGTAAAGAACCAACCCTTGAACCTTTGGTAACCACGAATCTAAAGCCAGCAATGGCAATAAGTACATATCTTTCGATAATCACTCTAAACGTAAATGGAATGAATGCACCAATCAAAAGACACAGGGTAACAGAATGGATAAAAAAGCAAGACCCATCCATATGCTGCCTACAAGAAACTCACCTCAAATCCAAAGATATACACAGATTAAAAGTGAAGGGATGGAAAAAGATATTTCATGCAAATAACAAGGAGAAAAAAGCAGGTGTTGCAGTACTTGTATCAGACAAAATAGACTTCAAAACAAAGAAAGTAGCAAGAGATGAAGAAGGACATTACATAATGGTAAAGGGGTCAATCCAACAAGAGGATATAACCGTTTTAAATATATATGCACCCAACACAGGAGTGCCGGCATTTGTGAAATAAATACTAACAGAATTAAAGGAGGAAATAGACAGCAATGCATTCATCTTAGGTGACTTTAACACACCACTAACACAACCAGACAGAAAATAAGTAAAGACACAGAGGCACTGAAAAACACACTAGAACAGATGGACCTAACAGACATCTACAGAACTCTACACCCAAAAGCAACAGGATACACATTCTTCTCAAGTGCACATGGAACATTTTCCAGAATAGACCACATACTAGGCCACAAAAAGAACCTCAGTAAAATCGAACATATTGAAATTCTACCAACCAACTTCTCGGATAATAAAGGTATTAAACTAGAATTAAACTTTAGAAAGAAAACAAAAAGGCTCACAAATACATGGAGACTTAACAACATTCTCCTAATTAATCAATTAGGTCAATGACCAAATCAAATCAGAAATCAAAGAGTATATGGAGACAAATGACAACAACAACACAAAGCCACAGCTTCTGTGGGACGCAGCAAAGGCAGTTCTAAGAGGAAAGTATATTGCAATCCAGGCCTATCTAAAGAAAGAAGAACATTCCCAAATGAATAGTCTAAAGACACAACTACTGAAATTGGAAAAAGAAGAACAAATAAGACCCAAAGTCACCAGAAGGAGGGACAAAATAAAGATCAGAGAAGAAATAAATAAAATTGAGAAGAACAAAACAATAGAAAAAATCAATGAAACCAAGAGCTGGTTCTTTGAAAAAATAAACAAAATAGATAAACCCCTAGCCAGATTCATTAAGAGAAAAAGAGAATCTACACACATAAACAGAATCAGAAATGAGAAAGGAAAAATCACGACGGATCCCACAGAAATACAAAGAATTATAAGAGAATATTATGAGAATCTATATGGTAACAAGCTGGAAAACCTAGAAGAAATGGACAACTTTTTAGAAAAATACAACCTTCCAAGGCTGACGAAACAAGAAACAGAAAAACTAAACAGACCAATCACCAGCAACGAAATTGAACCAGTAATCAAAAAACTACGCAAGAACAAAACCCCCGGACCAGATGGATTCACCTCTGAATTCTACCACACATAGAGAGAAGAAATAACACCCATTCTCCTTAAAGTTTTCCAAAAAATATAAGACGAAGGAATACTTCCAAACTCATTCTATGAAGCCAGCATTACTTTAATACCAAAACCGGGCAAAGACGTCACCAAAAAAGAAAACTATAGACCAATATCCCTGATGAACGTGGATGCAAAAATACTCAACAAAATATAAGCAAACCGAATTCAAAAATACATCAAGAAAATCAGTGGGATTCATCCCAGGGATGCAAGGATGGTACAACATTCGAAAATCCATCAACATCATCCACCACATCAATAAAAAGAAGAACAAAAACCACATGATCATCTCCATAGATGCTGAAAAAGCATTTGACGAAATTCAGCATCCATTCATGATTAAAACTCTCAACAAAATGGGTTTAGAGGGCAAGTACCTCAACATCGTAAAGGCCATATATGACAAACCAACAGCTAACATCATCCTTAATGGCGAGAAGCTGAAAACTTTTCATCTAAGATTGGGAACAAGACAGGGATGCCCACTCTCTCCACTATTATTCAACATAGTACTGGAGATCCTAGCCATGGCAATCAGACAAAACAAAGACATACAAGGCATCCAGATTGGTAAAGAAGAATTCAAACTGTCACTATTTGCAGATAACATGATATTGCACATAAAAAACCCTAAAGACTCCACTCCAAAACTACTAGAATTAATATCTGAATTCAGCAAAGTTGCAGGATACAAAATTAACACACAGAAATCTGTTGCTTTCCTATACACTAATGATGAACTAACAGAAAGAGAAATCAGAAAAACAATTCCACTCACAATTGGATCAAAAAGAATGAAATACCTAGGAATAAACCTAACGAAGGAAGTGAAAGACCTGTACCCTGAAAACTACAAGACATTCCCAAGAGAAATTAAAGAGAACAGCAACAAATGGAAATGCATCCCATGTTCTTGGCTAGGAAGAATAAATATTGTCAAAATGGCTATACTACCTAAAGCAATCTACAGATTCAATGCAATCCCTATCAAACTACCAACAGCTTCCTTCAATGAACTTGAACAAATAATTCTAAAATTCATATGGAACCACAAAAGACCCCGAATAGCCAAAGCAATCCTGAGAAGGAGGAATAAAACAGGGGGAATTACGCTCCCTGACTTCAAGCTCTACTACAAAGCCACAGTAATCAAGACAATTTGGTATTGGCACAAAAACAGAACCACAGATCAGTGGAACAGAATAGAAAATCCAAACATGAACTTAAATACATACAGTCAATTAATATTTGATAAAGGGAGCCTTGGATATACATTGGGGAGATGACGGCCTCTTCAGCAGCTGGTGTTGGAAAAACTGGACAGCTACATGTAAGAGAATGAAACTGGACTACTGTCTAACCCCATACACAAAGGTAAACTCAAGGTGGATCAAAGACCTGAATGTAAGTCATGAAACCATAAAACTCTTAGAAAAAAATATAGGCAAAAATCTCTTGGACATAAACATGAGCGACTTCTTCATGAACATATCTCCCCGGGCAAGGGAAACAAAAGCAAAAATGAACAAGTGGAACTATATCAAGCTGAAAAGCTTCTGTACAGCAAAGGACACCATCAGTAGAACAAAAAGACATCCTACAGTATGGGAGAATATATTCATAAATGACGTATCCGATAAGGGGTTGACATCCAAAATATATAAAGAACTCACGCACCTCAACAAACAAAAAGCAAATAATCCAATTAAGAAATGGGCAGAGGACATGAATAGACACTTCTCCAAAGAAGAAATTCAGATGGCCAACAGGCACATGAAAAGATGCTCCACATCACTAATCATCAGAGAAATGCAGATTAAAACCACAATGAGATATCACCTCACACCAGAGAGAATGGCCAACATCCAAAACACAAACAACAAATTTTGGCGAGGATTTGGAGAAAAGGGAACCCTCCTACACTGCTGGTGGGACTGCAAATTAGTTCAACCATTGTGGAAAGCAGTATGGAGGTTCCTCAAAAAACTCAAAATAGAAATACCATTTGACCCAGGAATTCCACTCCTAGGAATTTACCCTAAGAATGCAGCAGCCAGTTTGAAAAAGACAGATGCACCCCTATGTTTATCGCAGCACTATTTACAATAGCCAAGAAATGGAAGCAACCTAAGTGTCCATCAGTAGATGAATGGATAAAGAAGATGTGGTACATATACACAATGGAATATTATTCAGCCATAAGAAGAAAACAAATCCTACCATTTGCAACAACATGGATGGAGCTAGAGGGTATTATGCTCAGTGAAATAAGCCAAGCTGAAATAGACAAGGACCAAATGATTTCACTCATATGTGGAGTATAAGAACTAAGAAAAAAAAAACTGAAGGAACAAAAAGCAGGAGACTCACAGGACCTAAGAGCGCACTAATAGTTAAAAAAGGGAAAGGGACTGGGGAGGATGGGTGGGAAGGGAGGGGCAAGGGGGAAGAAGGGACATTACGATTAGCAGATGTAATGTTAGGGGGGCACGGGGAGGGCTGTACAACCCAGAGAGCACAAGTAGTGACTCTAAGGCATCTCACTACGCTGATTGACAGTGACTTTAATTTGGTTGGGGGGGGAACCTGATGAAGGGGGTAATGTAATCACCATAGTATTACTCATTTCATTGTAGATTAATGATATCAAAATAAACTTTAAAAAGGGGGGAAATAGAATGCAATGCATTCATTTTAGGAGACTTCAACACTCCACTCACTCCGAAGGACATATCAACCAGACAGAAAATAAGTAAGGAGACAGAAGCACTGAACAACACATTAGAACAGATGGACCTAACAGACATCTACAGAACTGTACATCCAAAAGCAGCAGAATACACATTCTTCTCAAGTGCACATGAAATATTTTCAAGAATAGATCATATCCTAGGCCACAAAAACAGCCTAAGTAAATTCAAAAAGATTGAAATTGTACCAAGCAGTTTCTTAGATCACAAAGGTATGAAACAAGAAATAAATTATGCAAAGAAAATGAAAAATCCCACAAACACATGGAGGCTTCACAACATGCTCCTAAATAACCAATGGATCAATGACCAAATAAAAACAGAGATCAAGCAATATATGGAGACAAATGACAACAATAATTCAACACCACAAAATCTGTGGGATGCAGCTAAGAGGAAAGTATATTGAAATACAGGCCTGCCTCAGGAAAGAAGAACAATACCATATGAACAGTCTAAACTCACAATTAACG
Organism: Smutsia gigantea; assembly: GCA_032199065.1. Taxonomy (NCBI): domain Eukaryota; kingdom Metazoa; phylum Chordata; class Mammalia; order Pholidota; family Manidae; genus Smutsia; species Smutsia gigantea. Next base: position 171,170 of record JAVSCE010014857.1, read on the forward strand.
AAACTAGAAAAAGAAGAACAAATGAGGCCCAAAGTCAGTAGAAGGATGGACATAATAAAGATTAGAGCATAAATAAATAAAATCAAGAAGAAAAGAACAATAGAAAGAATCAATGAAAGCAGGAGCTGGTTCTTCAATTCAAGAAAATAAATAAAATAGATAAACCCCTAGCCAGACTTATCAAGAAAAAAGAGAGTCTACACATATAAACAGAATCAGACATGAGAAAGGAAAAATCACTACAGACACACAGAAATACAAGGATTATTGGAAAATACTATGAAAAATTATATACTAACAAACTGGATAACCTAGAGGAAATAGACAACTTTCTAGAAAAATAAAACCTTCCAAGGCTGACACAGAAAGAAACAGAAAATCTGAACAGACCAATTACGAGCAATGAAACTGAATGGGTAATCAAAAAACTACCTAAGAACAAAACCCCTGGACCAGATGGCTTTCCCGCTGAATTTTTTTTTTTATTGTGAAATGATTATCACAGTAAGTTTGGTTAACATCCTTCAACATACATAGTTACAAATTATTTTTTCTTGCGATGTGAACTTTTGAGGTTTTTTCTCTTAACAACTTTTCAATACACAAGACATTATTGCTCACCATGCAACGAACAAGTTCCAATACAGTGAACAAGCTCCCACAAGGTGAACAATGCAAGGAACATAGTGAACAAGTTCTCATAAGGTGAACAATGCAAAGGCAGTCATATCAGAGAAACTAATTCAGTTACTATAATCAATCAAGTCAACTATGATTATTCATATGATTTTTATACTTAAATTATAAGTGAATCCCACATTTCCCCCTTTTTTGTTTTAATTGATGCAAATGCATATGCATATATTTGTGGAAGGTACCAGAATAATGATTAGCTGGGCTCAGCCTGTGACATAGCTTGTCACAGGCAATGTCTCTCTCGTCTGGAGGGGTGGGGTTCTATGCCTCACCTCAGTTGGCCCCCACGTTGCTCACCTGAGGTCCCTTGCGACTAGGCCTATCTTAGGTTGTTCCTCCCATTAGGAATCTTACCCGTCTCTGGCTAACTAGCCATCTCCTGGGACCAAACAGGGAGATAAAATACGAAAGAGAGGACAGCCAGCAGCTATAATTCTGGATAAAATCACAATATACATGATGATTTTCTTGCAGCAAATGCAGGTGGGGAATCCGTATATGATTTCACAAAGTTGTTTAAAAGGAATCACGTATTTCTTGAAGTTAATTCTTGAAAAGTAGTATACGCTTGTATTGGCTTTAAAAGACCAACAACTGCCTTCCGCACACACACTAGGAGAACAGGAATACAAATGCATAACAGTATTAGACCTACAATTATAGGCCATTTCCAATGAAACAAAGAAAACCAATTTAACAATGCAGGCATTTGTGAAAACTTATCAATACATTGATGAATGTTCTCTATTTGATCTTGAATAGTATGCGAAAAATCAGACAAATTAAAACAACACATCCCTGGAAATTGTTCACATCCCATAGTTGTACAGCCCTCCCCATGCCCCCCAAACATTACATCTGCAATCATAATGCACCGTTTTCCCTCTTATCCCTCCCTTCCCACCCATCTTCCCCAGTCCCTTTCCCTTTGGTAACTATTAGTCCGTTCTTGAATTCTGTGAGTCTGCTGCTGTTTTGTTCCTTCAGGTTTTTTTCTTTGTTCTTATACTCCACATATGAGTGAAATCATTTGATACTTGCCTTTTCGGCTTGGCTTATGTCACTGAGCATAATACCCTCTAGCTCCATCCATATTGTTGCAAATGGTAGGATTTGTTTTCTTTTATGGCTGAATAATAATATTCCATTGTGTATATGTACCACATCTTCTTTATCCATTCATCTACTGATGGACACTTAGGTTGCTTCCATTTCTTGGCTATTGTAAATAGTGCTGTGATAAACATAGGGGTGCCTCTGTCTTTTTCAAACTGGGCTGCTGTATTCTTAGGGTAAATTCCTAGGAGTGGAATTCCTGGGTCAAACGGTATTTCTATTTTGAGTTTTTGAGGAACCTCCATACTGCTTTCCACAATGGTTGAACTAGTTTGCAGTCCCACCAGCAGAGTAGGAGGGTTCCCTTTTCTCCACATCCTCGCGAACATTTGTTGTTGTTTGTGTTTTGGATGTTGGCCATCCTCACTGGTGTGAGGTGGTATCTCATTGTGGTTTTAATCTGCATATCTCTGATGATTAGTGATGTGGAGCATCTTTTCATGTGCCTGTTGGCCATCTGAATTTCTTCTTTCTTTTTTTAATATAATTTATTTTATTATCATTAATTTACAATTACATGTGCAATATTACGATTATTAAACTACCCCTTCATCAGGTCCCCCCCACCAACCTCATTACAGTCACTGTCCATCAGCGTAGTGAGATGCTATAGAATCACTACTTGTCTTCTCTGAGTTGTACTGCCCTCCCCGTGCACCCCCAACATTACATCTGCTAATCTCAATGCCCCTTTTTCCCTCTTATCCCTCCCTTCCCGCCCATTTTCCCCAGTCCCTTTCGCTTTGGTAACTATTAGTCCGTTCTTGGGTTCTGTGAGTCTGCTGCTGTTTTGTTCCTTCAGTTTTTTTCTTTGTTCTTATACTCCACATATGAGTGAAATCATTTGATACTTGTCTTTTTCGGCTTGGCTTATTTCACTGAGCATAATACCCTCTAGCTCCATCCATGTTGTTGCAAATGGTAGATTTGTTTTCTTCTTCTTTTTTTTTTTTTTTTTTTTTAATATAATTTATTTTATTATCATTAATTTACAATTACATGTGCAATATTACGATTATTAAACTACCCTTCATCAGGTCCCCCCCACCAACCCCATTACAGTCACTGTCCATCAGCGTAGTGAGATGCTATAGAATCACTACTTGTCTTCTCTGAGTTGTACTGCCCTCCCCGTGCCCCCCCAACATTACATCTGCTAATCGTAATGCCCCTTTTTCCCTCTTATCCCTCCCTTCCCACCCATTTTCCCCAGTCCCTTTCCCTTTGGTAACTATTAGTCCGTTCTTGGGTTCTGTGAGTCTGCTGCTGTTTTGTTCCTTCAGTATTTTTTCTTTGTTCTTATACTCCACATATGAGTGAAATCATTTGATACTTGTCTTTTTCGGCTTGGCTTATTTCACTGAGCATAATACCCTCTAGCTCCATCCATGTTGTTGCAAATGGTAGGATTTGTTTTCTTCTTATGGCTGAATAATATTCCATTGTGTATATGTACCACATCTTCTTTATCCATTCATCTACTGATGGACACTTAGGTTGCTTCCATTTCTTGGCTATTGTAAATAGTGCTGCAATAAACATAGGGGTGCATCTGTCCTTTTCAAATTGGGCTGCTGTATTCTTAGGGTAAATTCCTAGGAGTGGAATTCCTGGGTCAAACGGTATTTCTATTTTGAGTTTTTGAGGAACCTCCATACTGCTTTCCACAATGGTTGAGCTAGTTTGCAGTCCCACCAGCAGAGTAGGAGGGTTCCCTTTTCTCCACATCCTCGCCAACATTTGTTGTTGTTTGTGTTTTGGATGTTGGCCATCCTCACTGGTGTGAGGTGATATCTCATTGTGGTTTTAATCTGCATTTCTCTGATGATTAGCGATGTGGAGCATCTTTTCATGTGCCTGTTGGCCATCTGAATTTCTTCTTTGGAGAAGTGTCTATTCATGTCCTCTGCCCATTTCTTAATTGGATTATTTGCTTTCTGTTTGTTAAGGTGCATGAGTTCTTTATATATTTTGGATGTCAACCCCTTATCAGATACGTTTTTTATGAATATATTCTCCCATACTGTAGGATGTCTTTTTGTTCTACTGATGGTGTCCTTTGCTGTACAGAAGCTTTTCAGCTTGATATAGTCCCACTTGTTCATTTTTGCTTTTGTTTCCTTTGCCCGGGGAGATATGTTCATGAAGAAGTCACTCATGCTTACGTCCAAGAGATTTTTGCCTATGTTTCTTTCTAAGAGTTTTATGGTTTCATGACTTACATTCAGGTCTTTGATCCACCTTGAGTTTACCTTTGTGTATGGGGTTAGACAGTGGTCCAGTTTCATTCTCTTACATGTAGCTGTCCAGTTTTTCCAACACCAGCTGCTGAAGAGGCTGTCATCTCCCCATTGTATATCCAAGGCTCCGTTATCAAATATTAATTGACTGTATATGTTTGGGTTAATGTTTGGATTTTCTATTCTGTTCCACTGGTCTGTGGGTCTGTTTTTGTGCCAATACCAAATTGTCTTGATTACTGTGGCTTTGTAGTAGAGCTTGAAGTCAGGGAGCGCAATTCCCCATTTTATTAATCCTTCTCAGGATTGCTTTGGCTATTCTGGGTCTTTTGTGGTTCCATATGAATTTTAGAATTATTTGTTCCAGTTCATTGAGGAAAGCTGTTGGTAGTTTGATAGGGATTGCATTGAATCTGTAGATTGCTTTAGGTAGTATAGCCATTTTGACAATATTTATTCTTCCTAGCCAAGAGCATGGGATGCATTTCCATTTGTTAGTGTCCTCTTTAATTTCTCTTAGGAGTGTCTTGTAGTTTTCAGAGTACAGGTCTTTCACTTCCTTCGTTAGGTTTATTCCTAGGTATTTTATTCTTTTTGATGCAATTGTGAATGGAATTGTTTTTCTGATTTCTCTTTCTATTAGTTCATCATTAGTGTATAGGAAAGCAACAGATTTCTGTGTGTTGATTTTGTATCCTGCAACTTTGCTGAATTCAGATATTAGTTCTAGTAGTTTTGGAGTGGACTCTTTAGGGTTTTTTATGTACAATATCATGTCATCTGCAAATAGTGACAATTTGACTTCTTCTTTACCAATCTCGATGCGTTGTATGTCTTTGTTTTGTCTGATTGCCGTGGCTAGGACCTCCAGTACCATGTTGAATAACAGTGGAGAGAGTGGGCTTCCCTGTCTTGTTCCCGATCTTAAATGAAAAGCTTTCAGCTTCTCGCTGTTAAGTATGATGTTAGCTGTCGGTTTGTCATATATAGCCTTTATGATGTTGAGGTACTTGCCATCTATACGCATTTTGTTGAGAGTTTTAATCAGGAATGGATGCTGAATTTTGTCAAATGCTTTTTCAGCATCTATGGAGATGATCATGTGGTTTTTGTTCTTTTTTTGTTGATGTGGTGGATGATGTTGATGGATTTTCGCATGTTGTACCATCCTTCCAACCTGGGATCAATCCGACTTGATCATGGTGTATGATCCTCTTGATGTATTTTTGAATTCGGTTTGCTAATATTTTGTTGAGTATTTTTGCATCTACGTTCATCAGGGATATTGGTCTGTAATTTTCTTTTTTGGTGAGGCCTTTGCCCGGTTTTGGTATTAGAGTGATGCTGGCTTCATAGAATGAGTTTGGAAGTATTCCCTCCTCTTCTATTTTTTGGAAAACGTTAAGGAGAATGGGTGTTATTTCTTCTCTATATGTCTGGTAGAATTCAGAGGTGAATCCATCTGGTCTGGGGGTTTTGTTCTTGGGTAGTTTTTTGATTACCGATTCAATTTCATTGCTGGTGATTTGTCTGTTTAGTTTTTCTGTTTCTTGCTTGGTCAGTCTTGGAAGGTTGTATTTTTCTAAGAAGTTGTCCATTTCTTCTATGTTTTCCAGCTTGTTAGCATATAGATTCTCATAATATTCTCTTATAATTCTTTGTATTTCTGTGGGATCCGTCGTGATTTTTCCTTTCTCATTTCTGATTCTGTTTATGTGTGTAGATTCTCTTTTTCTCTTAATGAGTCTGGCTAGGGGTTTATCTATTTTGTTTATTTTTTCAAAGAACCAGCTCTTGGTTTCATTGATTTTTTTCTATTGTTTTATTCTTCTCAATTTTATTTATTTCTTCTCTGATCTTTATTATGTCCCTCCTCTGGTGACTTTGGGCCTCATTTGTTCTTCTTTTTCCAATGTCAGTAATTATGTCTTTAGACTATTCATTTGGAAATGTTCTTCCTTCTTTAAATAGGTCTGGATTGCAATATACTTTCCTCTTAGAACTGCCTTTGCTGCATCCTACAGAAGTTGTGGCTTTGTGTTGTTGTTATCATTAGTCTCCATGTATTCTTTGATTTCTGTTTTGATTTGGTCATTAACCCATTGATTAGTTAGGAAAATGTTGTTAAGTCTCCATGTATTTGTGAGCTTTTTTGATTTCTTTCTAAAATTTATTTCTAGATTTATACCTTTGTGATCTGAGAAGTTTGTTGGTAGGATTTCAATATTTTTGAATTTACTGAGGTTCTTTTTGTGGCCTAGTATGTGGTCTATTCTGGAAAATGTTCCATGTGCACCTGAGGAAAATGTGTATCCTGCTGCTTTTGGGTGCAGAGTTCTGTAGATATCTGTTAGGTCCATCTGTTCTAGTGTGTTGTTCAGTGCCTCTGTGTCTTTACTTATTCTCTGTCTGGTTGATCTGTCCTTTGGAGTGAGTACTGTGTTGAAGTCTCCTAAAATGAATGCATTGCTGTCTATTTCCTCCTTTAATTCTGTTAGTACTTGTTTCACATATGCTGGCACTCCTGTGTTGGGTGCATATATATTTAAAACGGTTATATCTTCTTGTTGGACTGACCCCTTTATCATTATGTAATGTCCTTCTTTATCTCTTGCTACTTTCTTCGTTTTGAAGTCTATTTTGTCTGATACAAGTACTGCAACACCTGCTTTTTTCTCTTTGTTGTTTGCATGAAGTATCTTTTTCCATCCCTTCACTTTTAGTCTGTGTATGTCTTTGGGTTTAAAGTGAGTCTCTTCAAGGCAGCATATAGATGGGTCTTGTTTTTTTATCCATTCAGTGACTCTATGTCTTTTGACTGGTGCATTCAGTCCATTTACATTTAGGGTGATTATGGATAGGTATGTACTTATTGCCATTGCAGGCTTCAGATTCGTGGTTACCAAAGGTTCAAGGTTAACTTCCCTACTATCTAAAAGTCTAACAACTAACTTAATATGCTATTACAAACACAATCTAAAGGTTCTTTGTTTGTTTGTTTCCTCCTTTTTCTTTCTATTCCATTGTTTATATATTAGGTATCATATTCTGTACTGTTTTCTATCCCTTGATTGACTTTGGGAATAGTTAATTTAATTTTGCATTTTCTTAGTAATTAGCTGTTCTATTTTCTTTACTGTGGTTTTATTACCTCTGGTGACAGCTATTAATCTGGAGGAACACTTCCATCTATAGCAGTCCCTCCAAAATACACTGTAGAGATGGTTTGTGGGAGGCAAATTCTCTCAGCTTTTGCTTATCTGGGAATTGTTTAATCCCTCCTTCAAATTTAAATGATAAATCTTGCCGTATAAAGTAATCTAGGTTCAAGGCCCTTCTGCTTCATTGCATTAACTATATATCATGCCACTCCCTTCTGGCCTGTAAGGTTTCTGCTGAGAAGTCTGATGATAGCCTGATGGGTTTTCCTTCGTATGTGATCCTATTTCTCTCTCTGGCTGCTTTTAATAGTCTGTCCTTATCCTTGATCTTTGCCATTTTAATTACTATATGTCTTGCTGTTGTCTTCCTTGGGTCCCTTGTGTTGGGAGATCTGCGCACCTCCATGGCCTGAGAGACTATCTCCTTCCCCAGCATGGGGAAGTTTTCAGCAATCACCTCCTCAAAGATGCTTTCTATCCCTTTTTCTCTCTTCTTCCTCTGGTACCCCTATAATGCGAATATTGTTCCGTTTGGATTGGTCACACAGTTCTCTCAATATTCTTTCATTCTTAGAGATCCTTTTTTCTCTCTGTGCCTCAGCTTCTTTATATTCCTCTTCTCTAGTTCCTATTTCATTTACTGTCTCCTCCACCGTATCCAATCTGCTTTTGATACCGTCCATTGTGTTCTTCAGTGGTTGGATCTCTGACCGGAATTCATTCCTGAGTTCTTGAATATCTTTCCGTACCTCCATGAGCATGTTAATGATTTTTATTTTGAACTCCCTTTCAGGGAGAGTCATAGATCCATATCATTTAAATCTTTCTCAGGAGTTGTGTTCATAATTTTACTCTGGACCAGGTTCCTTTGGCGTTTCATATTTGTGTATGGCGCCCTCTAGTGCCCAGAAGCTCTACTCTCTGGAGCTGCTCAGCCCCTGAAGCAATGCGGGGATTGTAGGAGAGTGGTATTGGTGCCTCCGGGGAGGTAAGGGCTGTTTGCTGGTTCCTGGCTGCTATGCCTGTCTCCACTGCCTGAACCAGTGGGCTGAGCACACAGGTATAAGCCTCTGTGCTTTGCGTTTTTAGTTGCTACAGACAGATCTTCCCTCTGTCTGGCCTAACACCAGGGAAGGATTTCCCAGTTTGCAAGCCCAGTGGGGCTGGCCAGAAGAAAGGCGCACAAGTCTGCCTGTCACAGAAGGGGTTCTTGGAGCTGTATAGGCAGCCAGGGAGCTGGAGCACCTGAAGATCGTGAAAGCTCCCAACCTGCTGGGCAGAGTGCACCCGGACAATTTTGTCTGCCTGTCCTTTCTCCTGAGCAGTAAGCTCCATGCAATCCTTGCCCCTTTAGTAGCTCTCTTGCTAAGGGCATCTTTGTTAGGAAGTCTCTCAGACTGCCCGCCCTTCTTTTGTCCCTGACCAGCTGCGTATGGATCCCTGCTTTCACAAGTAGCTGGATTCTTAGTCTCTCCAGGAATTCTGCCTGTCTTAGCTTTCCAACCCCCTAATTACAAGAGTATCATGCAAGCACCATGTAATGTAGGTTTGTTCTCCCAGAGCAGATCTCCAGAGTTAGGTATTCAGCAGTCCCACATCTCCATTCCCTCCCTGCTCCATTCCTGTTCCTCCCACTGGTGAGCTGGGGTGGGGGAAGGGCTTGGATCCCACAGGACCACAGCTTTAGTACGTTACCCTTTTCTACAAGGGGTGCTCTTGTCTCCAGGTGTATGCAGTTTGTTGCCGTCCTCTTTCCTGTTGCTCTTTCAAGAGTAGTTGATGTAGCTTTATTTTCATATTATATGAGGTTTGAGGAGGAAGCCTCTGTCTCACCTCTCACGCCGCCATCTTTTGTTTCCCGCTGAATATTATAAAACATTTACTGAAGACCTAATACCCATTCTCCTTAAAGTTTTCCAAAGAGTAGAAGACGAAATACTTCCAAACTCATTCTATGAGGCCAACATCACTCTAATACCAAAACCAGGCAAAGACACCAAAAAAAACACAATAACAAAATTACAGACCAATATCCCTGATGAACACAGATGCAAAAATACTCAACAAAATATTAGCAAACCGAATTCAAAAATATAAAAAAAAATCATCTATCATGATCAAGTAGGATTTGTTCCAGCCAAGCAAGAATGGTACAACATTTGAAAATCCATCAACATCATCCACCACATCAACAAAAAGGACAAAAACCACATGATCATCTTCACAGATGCTGAAAAAGCATTAGAGAAAATTACACACATTCATGATAAAAACTCTCAACAAAATGGGTATAGACGGCAAGTATCTCAACATAATAAAGGCCATATATGACAAACACATAGCCAACATCATACTTTACAATGAGAGGTTGAAAGCTTTTCCTTTAAGATGGGAACAAGACAAGAATGCCCACTCTCCCCACTTTTATTCAACATAGTACTGGAGGTCCTAGTCACAGCAATCAGACAACACAAAGAAATAAAAGGCATCCAGATTGGCAAGGAAGAAGTTAAACTGTCCCTGTTTGCAGATGACATGATATTGTACATAAAAAACCCTAAAGAATCTATTCCAAAACTACTAGAACTAATATCTGAATTCAGCAAAGTTGCAGGATACAAAATTAATATGCAGAAATCTGTGGCATTCCTATATACTAACAATGAACTAGCAGAAAGAGAAATCAGGAAAACAATTCCATTCACAATTGCATCAAAAAGAATAAAATACCTAGGAATAAACCTAACCAAGGAAGTGGAAGACCTATACTCTGAAAACTAAAAGACACTCATGAGAGAAATTAAACAAGATACCAATAAATGGAATCACATCCCGTGCTCATTGTTAGGAAGAATTAATATTGTCAAAATGGCCATCCTGCCTAAAGCAATCTACAGATTTAATGCAATTCCTATCAAAAAACCAACAGCATTCTACAATGAACTAGAGCAAATACTTCTAAAATTCATACGGAACCACAAAAGATGCTGAATAGCCGAAGCAATGCTGAGAAGGAAGAATAAAGCTGGGGGGATTACATTCCCCAACTTCAAGCTCTACTACAAAGCCACAGTAATCAAGACAATTTGGTACTGGCAGAAGAACAGATCCATAGACCAATAGAACAGACTAGAGAGTACAGATATTAACCCAAGCATATATGGTCGATTAATATATGATAAAGGAGCCATGGACATACAATGGGAAATGACAGCCTCTTCAACAACTGGTGCTGGCAAAACTGGACACCTACATTCAAGAGAATGAAACTGGATTATTGTTTAACCCTATACACAAAAGTAAACTCAAAATGGATCAAAGACCTGAATGTAAGTCAAGAAACCATAACACTCTTAGAAGACAACATAGGCAAAAATTTCCTGAACATAAGCATGAGCAACTTCTTCCTGAACACATCTCCTCGAGCAAGGGAAACAAAAGCAAAAATGAACACATGGGACTACATCAAACTAAAAAGCTTCTGTATGGCAACAGACACCATCAACAGAACAAAAAGGCATCCTACAGTATGGGAGAAAATATTTTTTAAATGACATATCTGACAAGGGGTTAACATCCAAAATATATAAAGAACTTACATGCCTCAACACCCAAAAAGCAAATACCCTGATTAAAAAATCGGCAGAGGATATGAAGAGACAATTCTCCAAAGAAGAAACTCAGATGGCCAACAGACACATGAAAATATGCTCCACATCACTAATCATCAGGGAAATGCAAATTGAAACCACAATGTGATATCAGCTCATACCAGGAAGGATGGCCATCATCCAAAAGACTAAGAACAACAAATGCTGGCTAGGGTGTGGAGATAGGGGAACCCTACTACACTGGTGGTGGGAATGTAAGCTAGTTCAACCATTGTGGAAGCAATATGGAGGTTCCTCAAAAAACTAAAAATACAAATACCCTTTGACCCGGGACTCCCACTCCTTGGAATTTACCCAAAGAATACAAATTCTCGATTCAAAAAGACATATGGACCCCTATGTTTATTGCAGCACTTTTTACAATAGCCAAGATATGGAAGCAACCTAAGTGTCCATCAGCAGATGAATGGATAAAGAAGATGTGGTACATATACACAATGGAATACTATTTAGCCATAAGAAAGAAACAAATCCTACCATCTGCAACAACATGGATGGAGCTGGAGGATATTATGCTCAGTGAAATAAGCCAGGGGGAGAAAGACAAGTGCCAAATGATTTCCCTCATTTGTGGAGTATAACAATGCAGCAAAATTGAAGGAACAAAATAGCAACAGACTCACAGACTCCAAGAAGGGACTAGTGGTTACCAAAGGGGAGGGGTGAGGGAAGGCGGGTGGAGACGGAGGGAGAAGGGTATTGAGGGATATTATGTTTAGTACACATGGTGTGGGGGGTCATGGGTAAAACTGTAGCACAGAGAAGGCAAACAGTGAATCTGTGGCATCTTTCTACACTGATGGACAGTGACTGAATTGGGGTATGGGTGTGGATTTGATAATATGGGTAAAAGTTTTAACTGCATTGTTTCTTCATGTGAAATCTTCATAAGAGTGTATATCAATACCTTAATTTAAAAATTTTAAAAACAAACAAACAGGATTTCTGGGAAGATGGCGGTGTGATCAGGGCGGCAGAAATCTCCTCCCAAAACTATATAAATCTACGAAAATACAGCAAATACAACTATTCCTAAAAGAGAGACCAGAGCACACAGGAAAGCGTACAGCATGCAGCCACACCTGGGAGGACTCAGCACCCCGTGAGGCGGGTAAGATATGGAGCCGTGACCCGGCGGCACCCAAGCACTCACCCAGCCCAGCGCGCTGGCGGGAGGAGAGGATTCGGAGCCGGGAGGGAGTGGAAGAGCAGGTCCACGAAATAACCAGCCCTGGTGGTCTCTGCCGGGAGCGCTGACACACATCGCATGGTGCATCAGATATTGGAGAGGCAGAAGGTGCAGGTTTTGAGCCAGGAATGCATCGGGACCGTGCAGCCAGTGCCCCGGGACAAGAGAAAAGCGCGCACTGTTTGTAGCGGTCTCGGAGAGGTGGGGGGCCCAGTGAGGAAACACCATCGCCACGGCGGGCTCAGCCCTGCAGGCTAGAAGTCCTGGGGAACTTCAGTCCCCTTTGCTGGTGACGGAGAGAAGGTAGCAGACACGCTGGAACTTTATACAGAAAACAATAGCCTCCCATTCGTTCCCGCCCCGGCCACAGACCAACAAAAAAGCGGCGCAGCCGCGGCTGCAGATTAGTGGAGTAACAGCGACACCTACAGCACGCTTAGAGAATCCACTCCAGGTGGACTTTTTTTCTTTCTTTCTTTTTTCTCCTTTCTTTTCTTTTTCTTTTTCCCTTTCCTTTTCCTTCTTTCTTCTTTCTCTCTTTTCTTTCTCTCCCTTCTTTTTTTGCTTGCTTGTTTTTTTTGTGTTTTTTTTAAGCCTTAAAGAGCCCAGCTGACATACGTGGCACCTACAGCGACCACTCCTATCAACATGACAAGACAGAGGGACATGATACAGACAAAAATCACAAGAACCAGACATCCTGAGAAGGAACCTGAAGGGATGGAAATGCAGAATCTTCCTGAAAAAGAATTCAGAATAAAAGTCATAAACATGCTGATGGATCTACAGAGAAATATGCAAGAGCTAAGGGAGGAAGTGAGGGAAGTCAGGAAAGATAATGCAGAAATGAGACAAGCCATCGATGGGCTCAGCAGCAGACTGGACGAGATGCAAGACACTGTTAATGCAATAGAAATCAGAGAACAGGAACACAGAGCAGCTGAGGCAGAGAGAGATAAAAGGATCTCTAGGAATGAAAGAATATTAAGAGAACTGTGTGACCAATCCAAACAGAACAATATTCGCATTATAGGAGTACCAGAGGAAGAAGAGAGAGAAAAAGGGATAGAAAGTGTCTTTGAAGAAATAATTGCTGAAAACTTCCCCATGCTGGGGAAGGAAATAGTCTCGCAGTCCATGGAAGCCCACAGATCTCCTAACAAAAGGGACCCCAGGAAGACAACACCAAGACACATAATAATTAAAATGGCAAAGATCAAATATAAGGACAGAGTATTAAAGGCAGCTAGGGAAAGAAAAAAGATTACCTACAAAGGAAAACCCATCAGACTAACATCAGACTTCTCAACAGAAACCTTACAGGCTAGAAGAGAATGGCATGATATATTTAACGCACTGAAAACAGAAGGGCCTCGAACCAAGAATATTGTATCCAGCACAATTATCATTTAAATATGATGGAGGGAGTAAACAATTTCCAGACAAGCAAAAGCTGAGAGAATTTGCCTCCCATAAACCACCTCTACAGAACATCTTAAAGGAACTGCTCTAGAGGAAAGCACCCCTAAGGTTAAAAAGATGTCACCAGAGAAAATAAAACCATAGCAAAGAAGGCAGACCATCCAAACACTAACTAAAGGCAAAGAATAAAACACCTAGTATATAAAGAATGGAGGAGGAAGAATAAGAAGGGAGAGAAATAAAGAAACATAAGACTGTGTTTACAATAACTTAACAAGAAAGTTAAGTTAGATTGTAAGATAGTAAAGAAGAACCCCTGAACCTTTGGTAACCACGAATCTAAAGTCAGCAATGGCAATAAGTACATATCTATCGATAATCACTCTAAATGTAAATGGACTGAATGCACCAATCAAAAGACACAGAGTAACAGAATGGATAAAAAAGCAAGACCCATCTATATGCGGCCTACAAGAAACGCACCTTAAACGCAAAGATATCCCCAGATTAAAAGCAAAGGGATGGAAAAAGATATTTCATGCAAACAACAAGGAGAAAAAAGCAGGTGTAGCAGTACTTGTATCAGACAAAATAGACTTCAAAATGAAAAAAGTAGCAAGAGATAAAGAAGGACATTACATAACGATAAAGGGGTCAGTCCAACAAAAGGATATAACCATTTTAAATATATATGCACCCAACACAGGAGCGCGGGCATATGTGAAAGAAATACTAACAGAATTAAAGGAGGAAATAGACAGCAATGCATTCATCTTAGGTGACTTCAACACACCACTCACTCCAAAGGACAGATCAACCAGACAGAAAATAAGTAAGGAGACAGAAGCACTGAACAACACACTAGAACAGATGGACCTAACAGACATCTACAGAACTCTACACCCAAAAGCAACAGCATACACATTCTTCTGAAGTGCACATGGAACATTTTCCAGAATAGACCACATACTAGGCCACAAAAAGAACCTCAGTAAAATCAAACATATTGAAATTCTACCAACCAACTTCTCAGATCATAAAGGTATTAAACTAGAATTAAACTTTAGAAAGAAAACAAAAAGGCTCACAAATACATGGAGACTTAACATTCTCCTAATTAATCAGTAGGTCAATGACCAAATCAAAACAAATTTCAAAGAGTATATGGAGACAAATGAAAACAGCAACACAAGGGCACAGCTTCTGTGGGACGCAGCAAAGGCAGTTCTAAGAGGAAAGTATATTGCAATCCAGGCCTATCTAAAGAAAGAAGAACATTCCCAAATGAATAGTCTAAAGACACAATTACTGAAATTGGAAAAAGAAGAACAAATAAGACCTAAAGTCACCAGAAGGAGGGACATAATAACGATCAGAGAAGAAATAAATAAAATTGAGAAGAACAAAACAATAGAAAAAATCAATGAAACCAAGAGCTGGTTCTTTGAAAAAATAAACAAAATAGATAAACCCCTAGCCAGACTCATTCAGAGAAAAAGAGAATCTACACACATAAAAAGAATCAGAAATGAGAAAGGAAAAATCACGACGGATTCCACAGAAATACAAAGAATTATAAGAGAATACTATGAGAATCTATATGCTAGCAAGCTGGAAAACCTAGAAGAAATGGACAACTTCTTAGAAAAATACAACCTTCCAAAACTGACCAAACAAGAAACAGAAAAACTAAACAGACCAATCACCAGCAATGAAATTGAAGTGGTAATCAAAAAATTACCCAAGAACAAAACCCCTGGACCAGATGGATCACCTCTGAATTCTACCAGACATAGAGAGAAGAAATAACACCCATTCTCCTTAAAGCTTTCCAAAAAATAGAAGAGGAGGGAATACTTCCAAACTCATTCTATGAAGCCAGCATCATTCTAATACCAAAACCAGGCAAAGACCTCACCAAAAAACAAAACTACAGACCAATATCCCTGATGAACGTGGATGCAAAAATACTCAACAAAATATTAGCAAACCAAATTCAAAAATACATCAAAACGATCATACACCATGATCAAGTGGGATTCATCCCATGGATGCAAGGAGGGTACATTCGAAAATCCATCAACATCATTCACCACATCAATAAAAAGAACAAAAACCACATGATCATCTCCATAGATGCTGAAATAGCATTTGACAAAATTCAGCATCCATTCATGATTAAAACTCTCAACAAAATGGGTATAGAGGGCAAGTACCTCAACATCATAAAGGCCATATATGACAAACCCACAGCTAACATCATACTTAACAGCGAGAAGCTGAAAGCTTTTCATCTAAGATCGGGAACAAGACAGGGATGCCCACTCTCTCCACTGTTATTCAACATAGTACTGGAGGTCCTAGCCACGACAATCAGACAAAACAAAGACATACAAGGCATCCAGATTGGTAAAGAAGAAGTCAAATTGTCACTATTTGCAGATGACATGATACTGTACATAAAAAACCCTAAAGATTCCATTCCAAAACTACTAGAACTAATATCTGAATTCAGCAAAGTTGCAGGATACAAAATTAACACACAGAAATCTGTTGCTTTCCTATACACTAATGATGAACTAACAGAAAGAGAAATCAGAAAAACAATTCCATTCACAATTGCATCAAAAAGAATAAAATACCTAGGAATAAACCTAACGAAGGAAGTGAAAGACCTGTACTCTGAAAACTACAAGACACTCCTAAGAGAAATTAAAGAGGACACTAACAAATGGAAATGCATCCCATGTTCTTGGCTAGGAGGAATAAATATTGTCAAAATGGCTATACTACCTAAAGCAATCTACAGATTCAATGCAATCCCTATCAAAATACTAACAGCTTTCTTCAATGAACTGGAACAAATAATTCTAAAATTCATATGGAACCACAAAAGACCCCGAATAGCCAAAGGAATTCTGAGAAGGAGGAATAAAACGGGGAATTATGCTCCCTGACTTCAAGCTCTACTACAAAGCCACAGTAATCAAGACAATTTGGTATTGGCACAAAAACCGACCCACAGATCACTGGAATAAAATAGAAAATCCAAACATCAACCCAAATACATACAGTCAATTAATATTTGATAAGGGAGCCTTGGATATACATTGGGGAGATGACAGCCTCTTCAGCAGCTGGTGGTGGAAAAACTGGACAACTACATGTAAGAGAATGAAACTGGACTACTGTCTAGCCCCATACACAAAGGTAAACTCAAGGTGGATCAAAGACCTGAATGTAAGTCATGAAACCATAGAACTCTTAGAAAAAAACATAGGCAAAAATCTCTTGGACATAAACATGAGCAACTTCTTCATGAACATATCTCCCCGGGCAAGGGAAACAAAAGCAAAAATGAACAAGTGGGACTATATCAAGCTGAAAAGCTTCTGTACAGCAAAGGACACCATCAGTAGAACAAAAAGACATCCTACAGTATGGGAGAATATATTCATAAATGACGTATCTGATAAGGGGTTGACATCCAAAATATATAAAGAACTCACGCACCTTAACAAACAAAAAGCAAATAATCCAATTAAGGAATGGGCAGAGGACATGAATAGACACTTCTCCAAAGAAGAAATTCAGATCACCAACAGGCACATGAAAAGATGCTCCACATCACTAATCATCAGAGAAATGCAGATTAAAACCACAATGAGATACCACCTCACACCAGTGAGGATAGCCAACATCCAAAACACAAACAACAACAAATGTTGGCGAGGATGTGGAGAAAAGGGAACCCTCCTACACTGCTGGCGGGAATGCAAATTAGTTCAGCCATTGTGGAAAGCAGTATGGCAGTTCCTCAAAAAACTCAAAATAGAAATATCATTTGACCCAGGAATTCCACTCCTAGGAATTTACCCTAAGAATGCAGCAGCCCAGGTTGAAAAAGACAGATGCACCCCTATGTTTATCGCAGCACTATTTACAATAGCCAAGAAATGGAAGCAGCCTAAGTGTCCATCAGTAGATGAGTGGATAAAGAAGTGGTACATATACACAATGGAATATTATACAGCCATAAGAAGAAAACAAATCCTACCATTTGCAACAACATGGATGGAGCTAGAGGGTATTATGCTCAGTGAAATAATCCAAGCCGAAAAAGACAAGTACCAAATGATTTCACTCATATGTGGAGTATAAGAACTGAGAAAAAAACTGAAGGAACAAAACAGCAGCAGACTCACAGAACCCAAGAACGGACTAATAGTTACCAAAGGGAAAAGGACTGGGGAGGATGGGTGGGAAGGGAGGGACAAGGGGGAAAAAGGGGCATTACGATTAGCAGATGTAATGTTAGGGGGGCACGGGGAGGGCTGTACAACCCAGAGAAGACAAGTAGTGACTCGATAGCATCTCACTATGCTGATGGACAGTGAGTGTAATGGGGTTGGTGGGGGGTACCTGATGAAGGGGGTAGTGTAATCACCATATTACTCATTTAATTGTAGATTAATGATATCAAAATAAACTTTAAAAAAAGTATAAAAAAACAGTTATAAAAACATGCATGGAATTGAAATTTTAAAAACCAAAATATTTCCAGTACTAATAGAGGCAGTGGAAGCTTAGGAAATTGCTGAGTAAGTTCAGGCAACTTCGGAACAATCCATGGGCCAGGTCATGTTCCTAAGGAGTCACGTTGATTTATCTTCTTGGAGACATGATTTCAAAATGACAGATTCCATGTAAGTCGAATATGATTATTCTTCCTTTAAAGAATGGGTGGGTGGATTTGGACACAGTCACTTTAAGATATATTGGAAAAACCTCTGGGAAGGAAACCCAAGAATGGTTTTTATTTTACCCCCTTCTCTACTGTTTGGACTTGATTTTATACTGTTTTAAGGCTTAAAAAAATTAAAAAGTTGGGGGGAGCGTAAGTCCCCACTCCTTAGGTGAAGACTGTGCCTAGTGACTTCCTTCCAAAGAGGACAGCAGAGCAAGGAGGCAACAAGAGTCCCTTCATGGGGAGACACCTGACGAACACTGCCTCGTGGGTGACCGAGGTCCACATCAGCAGTCAAAGGCAGGTTGGTTAGCTTATACTCTTGATATGATTTGTGAACAATGGCATTTTGCCTCTGTGGCCTTCCTCCCAAAACCTATAACCCGAGAATAACCATGAAAAACACATCAGACAAATTCCAGTAGATGAGAACGCACAAAATCCCTGCGTCCCTCCCACCTGCTCAGGCCACCAGACACAAGGGAAGCCTGAGAAACAGCCCCAGCCAAGAGGGGCTTCAGGGGACCTGGTGACTAAACGTAACCTGGTGGCCTGGATGGGATCTTGGGACAGAAAAAGGGCATTAGGGGGAGAACTAAGGAAATCTAAATAAAATGTAGACTTAAGTTAATAAGAATGTATCAATATTGGCTCATTTTATGGGGCAAAGGAGCCATATCCATGCCACATGTTAAAAACAGAAAATGGGTGAAGGGGGATATATAGGATCTTTCTGAACTATCTTCTCAATTTTTCTATAAATCAACCTATTCTAAAAGAAATAAAATATATTAAAAATTAAAAAACAAACAAACAAACAGAGCTGAACCTTGTGTCTGGCATGTGAGTGCTCAATAAATATCAATATCAATATGTCAATAGTTTTGATTACCGGGATGGGCTTCCAGGTAAGATTTCATTGAACTAGGAGGTGTGGGGGTGGGGGGGTGTGTGCGTGCGTGTGTGTGTACTAAAGAATCTGTAAACCCTTCTTAGCTTCAAGACTTTATTTCTTGAACATCTTCCCATCCAGCACCCCTCCATCCTTCTCTCTGATTTTCTTTCCCCTTACTTCCTTTTTCCCTCCCAGCAATTAAGCGGCCTCTCCATAATCTCATCGCTTCTTGTTCCCTAATTAAATGCAACATCCTCCGGTTTTTAACACAGAAATGGGTAGTCTAAGTCCACGTGTAATCAGAGGTGAGTTAATGACATCCCAATTCCCCACTCACTCTACTCCCAGGGGTCCCTTGGTCCTTTGGGCCACAGGCATGAGGATGCAAAGACCCTCAACCAAGGGCAGCTGTTCAGGAGGTCCATGTGGCTAAAGTCTAGCTCAGAGTAAAGCTCAGCAGGACTGCACTAGGTGATATCTAGGAGGTGGGGAGTCCTAGGGACAGTGTGGAGAAAAGAGGTTAGGGCTGCTCTGTGGGTCCTCTGAAGACTCCGGGACCCCTAAAGTCTTTCCCATTTTTAGGTCTGGTGCCAAGGAAAGACTGTTGTTGAAATCAAACAAATATAGGAAATGCACCAAAACACCAGCTGCAGTTGATCTAACAGAAGATTTTTTTTTTGACAAATGAGGTCACATTGCTACTATAATAAAATTTAAATATTTAAATAAATTATTCTGCCCAGTTGTACTCAGCCAAGAAAACAGACCAGAATCTACCCATTGAGAAGTAGCATGCTCCAGTTCTCAAAAGGACGACCGTAAGGGAGGAACATAGAAACATCACAAACATCTGGCAGCCTGCCTTGTCCAGGGCCCCTGAGCTGGGGGCTCCCTCCAGCTTACAGGAAATCCTGTTGGATGGCACTAGAGGGACATGACAAGGATGAGGATGAGGGATGAGTGTGAGTGAGGAGGACTTCCCAAGGAAGAGCTCCCAAAGCCACCAAGAGGACCGAGGTCCTTACCTAGCTGCTGGCGTGATGCAGAATGACCACTCTACCCAGTCAGGAAGCCTGTTCCTAGTTCTCTACCTCTGTCTTGCTGCATGACCTTGGGCAATTCAGATCACCTCTCTGGGCCTCAGTTTCCTCATCTGTAAAATGAGGGCACTTTGTTAACTTTGAAAAGATGTACCAGGCCCTTGCTCTGTCACTGTGGTAAGGCAGTAATACAAAGAGGAATACAGTCATTTATTCAAAAATACCAAAAGACTACCCTCACTTACTAGGCAATGTGATTACAAAGATGAACAACTTGGCATCCCTGCCATCAAGACGTTCAAAAGCTGGTAAGGGAGAGGGTGAGCAAACAAGAAAGGGCCAGCCACACACTTGCTGCAGACAGAGGTGTGGGCACAGGAAGGAGTGGCCTTCTGTACTGGGGCTAGCATCAGGGGGGGTGTCACAGAAGAGGTCAAACTGAATCTTGGGGGATCTTTGGTCCTTGCTCTCAAAGACTGTACAATTTAATCAGGTGTTAGGACAAATACCCACACAGCTACTACACAAGGCAGAATGAAGCCACCTCAGGTAATCCAAGTTCAGGGGGCGCAGGAAACCCATGTGGCTTAAGCAGGGTGGGGGAAGGAGCAGAGAAGGTCAGAAAAGCTTTGCAGGAAATGGAAATGGCATTGAGATAAGCCTTAAGGGGTGGGCAGAGTTTCCTGAGAGCCCTGGGGGCTGCAGGAGCATTCCAGATGACGGGCCTGCACAATAAATGCCACAACATGGGGACTGTCAGGGTTAAGGCTACAGTCAGGACAGATGGACAGCCAGGGAGTGGCCTGGCAGGGCAGGAAGCCAATGGGAGCCATGGTGATGACACCCACTGGAATGCAGGCCCTGGGCCAAGCACTCCACATCCTCACACCAGCTCTTGGAAGTAGGTTCCCTCACAACTACCCTATTCTTTCAGATAAGGAAACAAGATCAGAGAGGTTGCAAAGTCACAGAGCAGACAGATGGCAGAAACAGCACTTAATGTAGGTCTGATGCCCCACCCTGACCTTACCACTGGAATGCCAGGCAGTGGTATTTCCGAGCCCTTGCCATCTAAGGTGCCCTGTCCCAGCATACCTGGACACTTCAGACACATGGTTACTAAAGGTCGATCTTCGCCTTACCCATGGCAACTGGCTTGATTTGGCCTCCCCCTCAGGCAGCTAGGGTCTATCAGGGTCCCCTCCCCCAGAACAGAGGAGGCAGGGCCAGGCAAGAAATACGAGAATTGTTGAGGGGTTTGTGCTCCACTGTCCACTGTTGCAGTTTAATGTTGTTCTACCCCGGTTAGGCTGGCTAGCTCCCTCTTTCCCTCCTGTCAGCCTGATGTCATCATAGCCCTGTGGCAGTTCATTCTGCCATGTGACTAGGGTGGCTGGCTTTTCTTGTCAGGATGGAGTTTGAGCTGGAGCTAGACCTTGTACGCTCGGGTGCTGTCCAGGTACTGCTGGAGGTTCACAGATTCCCGTTTCCAGTGCTCCAGCTTTCTGAGCTGGTCTGTCATGAATTTTTTTTTCAGGTGGTCATACAAGCGGCCCATCTTTTTCTTGGTCTTCTCTGAAGCTCTTATCTTACAGAAAAACAGAGGTTAGGATGAAGGGGCTACTGCACAGCAAGAGAAGCATCTGTGCTGACGCTATGGGGGTGGAAAATGTGCCAGTTGGACCCATTCCATAAGTAATTTGACTCACTGGGAGCCTCAGTTTCCCTATTTGTAAAATGTGGGCATTGAGCTGGATAACCCCTATGGTACCTTCTGAGAGTCTACAGCCTACAAGCCTGATTTTGACCTTAGTATCTCTACTTGAAGAATGGTTGAAGGAGGTGAGGTTGGAGGATGGATGGAAGGAGAAAGGATGCATGTAGTTCCTCCCCACTTCCTTAACTCCCATCACCCTGTGACTCATTTGGTACTTCCCACATATTGTGTGACATTCCCTACATCGACCGAACTCTACTTATTTCTTCCTATATTATTTCTGTCCTGTCCCCAACAAGACTGTTAGCTCTAGGAAGGCCCATCCTCTATTTTACTTGGCCATCTATTTATTCTGGTGAGCTAGTTGTGGAGAAGATACAAAATCAGCCACAGGTCTTCATGACAACTACAACATAGGAAGGTGGGACACATGCCCAAATATCTCTAAGCAAGACAGAGAATGATAATCCTGAAAAGAAGCACAGAGTTCAAAGAACGAGATATCAAGAAAAGTCTCATGGAGGGTTAGTATGTAAATTGTGGGTGGGTTTTGAAGGATGCAAAAGTGTTAAACATGTAAAACAGACCAGGAAGGAGGTGATCCTGAGAGCTGACATTTTAATAAACTCTCCTTGGGATTCAAAGCATTGACATTGTCTCAAGACTCAGCATAATGCAAGGAAAGGAGAGCTCCATAAAGGCCAGTCAGTGTTGCCCTGTTATCTGACACAGGAAGTTAAAATGCTGGAGTGGATCTTGGGAACAAAGGATGAAGAGGGAGGGTAGGTGAGAAAATATGGGCACTAACAGCCATAGTTCCAATCAGTCTCTGATCATGGCTGAGCATCAGAAACCTTTCAGTTGTTTGCTAAAAATATAGACCCCAGAAATTGTAGTTTAGTAGGGTTTGGATGGGGCCAAGGAATCTGTATTTTTATCATGTACCTGAGATGATGCTGATATAGCCACTCGTAAGTGGCTGCTTTTGTATCACCATTTTCAAGTTTACACCATAATGGTAGGCTTTTTGGACCCTCAGCCAATGACTTCACTTTGAGCTTGACTTTTACTATGGACCAGAGTCTCTCGACCTCGCCATTGTTAACATTTGGAGCCAGGTAATTCTCTGTGGTGGGAGGCTGTCCTGTGCCTTGTAGGATTTTAGCAGCCTCCCAGGACTACCTACTAAATGCTAGTGGCACCACCCCACTCTCACCGGTGCTACCGAAACTGTCTCCAGACATTGCCAATGTCCCCAGATGGGCAAAACCGTCCCTGGCTGAGAATCACGGCCACAGATGAAGAGGTAGCAACCCTCATCCCTATTCTTAGGGCATACTCAGAGCAGTCCCAGAACACTAGAACTTAGCTGTCCTTGTTCAGGCCCTGAGAAATCAGTAGCTAGCCAAAGCTGCCTCCTTCCCTACTGTGAGCACTTTTCTGGAAGAGACAAAGACACTGCTGTGCTACCACTCAGGCCTCAAATCCACTGAGGTCCTACAAGCTGGGCCCTCAGCCAAGCCACTGGATCTACAAACAAGGAGACGACAGCTCCCATCCTTAAAGGAGAACATCGTGCACTATGGTCATTCAGGCCGAGTTTGCAACTCCACAATGATGTACTATGTGACCTCCCTCTCTCTGAGCCTGTTTCCTGAACTATTAAATTAGGTAATAATATATAATAGACATTGAGTACCTAAAACACACAAGGGCTCAGTACAGCTTTAAAAGGAGAACTTCCAGACTGCTGGAGGGTGGCATGGCCCTCTGGTACATATAAAGACAACTCAGGGAGTTTCCAGTTATAGTCTCACCCCACTTGCCAGAGGTACAATATCCCTCACCCACTGGTTAATGGGGTTGGCCACCAACCCATCCTGGGTCAGTCAGAACAGCCCACATCCCCTGGCCAGAGACTGGGGCAGGTATGGGCCTGTGACTCACCTGGGCCAACTGGAGCCCTTCTCCAGGATTTGTCTAATTCCAGCAACAGTAGAAGCACCCCACTGCTTTTCTGGGTGACAGGCAAGGTTTCCTGTGGCCATGTTCCCCAGCGACAGCCACCCTAATGATGATGCTAACATGCAGAAATCAGCAGAAAAGGAGACGAAGAGGGGAGAGTGGAAGACAGATCTAATGGTATTGGAGCCTCTGGCTTTTCTCATCCCAAACATTGGTGACCCTGTCCTAGCTATCCTTGATTATGTCAAGCTCCAGGACCCAAGACCTCTTTTCCTGGGAGACAGTAGGAACCCATTCATGGATGCCCTGAACAGAGAGGTAATGTGCTCTGGGAAAACAAAAAATGCCACAGGAGCCAAAAGACATGGAGGGCTTCTCCCTGGCTCCGTTAGCTCAGGAACAGGTAGGACACCTTGGGCCAATCAGTAACGCCTGGCTGCCTCTGTAAAATGAGGCTTGCATTACCTCCCTATCACCTCTAAGACCTGTGATTTCCCTCCAGGCTACTGGGGAGAGTGAAATGAATATGGGACAAGCCACTAACACCCTCTAATACAAAAGCTTGTCACTTTACCTCCATCGCACAGAGTCGTTGTGCACTGAGGTTGTCCTGAAGAATCACCCGAGATAAGTTGCTCTTGGGCAAAAATTTTTCCACCGCAGCTTCATTGGAATTCATTAAGCTGAAGTGGGGAAGGAAAAGAGGTACAGGTTGAGATGGCTTGGGCAAGGGCTAGGACAGGTCCTGATTTGATGGGGCCCTGAGGGAGTGACTGAGGCTTCTGCAGGCTTCTTAGGAGAGGAACAGCTCTGTCATAATTGTCCAAGGAGCAGGGGAGTAGGCCTAGGTTACTTCTCACAGAAAATGTGTGCTAAAGGGGTGTTTCTTGGATGTTGAGAGGAAAAGCCATCTTGAGAATGCCGTAGAAAGACCCAGACCAAACCCCAAGAGAAGTGTACAGGGACTCAGAACTGTCCTCAGAAGCAGTGTTAAGGAGAAAATGCAGGATGAGATGGGAGGTGGGAGTCTTAAAGGAGAGGTGCAAAAACAGCAGGGTAGAGTTCAGAGGGATGAGTTTGAGAAGGGTTAAGGCACGGGCTTGAGGAGACTCTGGAGGGGGAAAGGTAGAATGTAGGATGGGGTGGGATGGGATGGAATGGAGTCAAGTTCTCCAAGGGACCCTAGAGAGAACAATTTGGTCTAAATGAGAAACTGGTCAAAAATGGATTATGCCAGGCACTGAGTTTTCACTTTTTGATAATTTGGTTACACCACGTGGTTTTGCAAATATGTACCTTTAAATGTTTTGCCCATTTGAAAATAATTGTTTGTATTTTCTTTCTAAAATTTGGAAACTAAGGTGCAATAGAAAGCAACTGAGTAAGCTTTAGTTAGGTCATATAATACTATGCAGTTACAAATAAAACAGATATCCATAGTGGATTAGGTGAGGGAAAAAGGCAGCTTACAAAGTAGTTAACTGTTTTGTGACATATTTTGCCCCTAAAAATGTATAAGCATGTTGCAGTACAGACATATGAATGAGTCTGGAGCAATACACACCAAAATGTCAACAGGGATTGTGGCCATTCGTATTGCTTCTCAGTCTTGTCTGATTTTCCTACAAGTGTACACTACTTTGATAGGACAAAACAAGACAATATTTAAAGGATAAAATACTTTGAAGGATTAAAATTTTTTTCCTAATTCATTTTCAGTCAATTTTGTTACCATGGTTTTATGAATGTTTTTACATTCACAAACTAGTATAAACAAAGATCGCCAATCTCCCATTTACGTTTTTTCTGACAGCAAAAAAAAAAAAAGTCATGAGGAGATGGAAAAGGCTGGTTTACAGATCAAGATGCTTACATACCAGTCTCCAAAATCCTGTAAAAAATAAAATAAAGTATTTAAAGATTCATAAAACACTCTCCACCCACTTAGTGGTGCACCAAATTTACCAATACTTCTTTGGAAAGTTTTTAAAAATGAAAAAGGCAGTGACTGGAAATATTTCCTTTCAAATAATAGCAGTCATTTTGAACCCAATTGTTTTCCAAAGCAAGGCCTCCGTGGGAGCCCAGGGGATGCTTCCAGGAGGGTTGTGGAATGGAAGGGGAGGAGGGCTCTGGGATCGGTGGGGATGACTGTGCTAAGAGTCTTTCCCAGGGACACTGAGGAATGCTGAGGCCGAGGGTGTCAAGCCTGAAGGGACTTGGTCCTCGCCAGGCTCTATAAAGAAGTTCATTCATGGCTGGCGGGAAGGATGCTGGGGAACCTCGGGCTACAGGATGTATCAAGCCTGAAAGACTAAAGGGCCTGGAGGATTCTGAGGATATGCGCGTTAGAGGTGGGAATTCCAGATTCTCCCAGGAGCCCGGGCTGAAGGTGTTCGGGCTCCCCAGGCTCCTGGGGTTCCGAAGGGTGGGACGGGGAAGGAGATGGGGTCCGGTCTGTGAGAAATCCAGCTTCTCTCAGAGTCTAAGAAAGAGTGGGGCTGAGGCGCCCAGAGTTCTGGGAGAGCCGGGGCCAGGGGCCCAAGAGGCCGTCTGAAGGAACGGGGGCCCGCGGAAGTTCGGGCTGCCTCAAAGGCCCTGGGGGCCCAACGACTGCTCTGGGCACCCGAGCCGCACCTGAAGAGCACCGGCGGCTGCGCGGTCCGAGGCCGCAGAAAGCAGACCTGCGGCGACGCGCCTAGGTGGCTGCTGAGCCCACCGCGCCGGAAGGCGCAGTTCGGGTTGGCGCCGGAACTGGCGGTCGCGTGGACAGCGGCCGCCTGAGCGCTGGGCGAGTCCAGGTTCCACATGGCCCAAGGCCTAGGCTGCTGGGTAGTTGCGTATTCTTCGCTCGAGAACGACTCGGGAATAGGAGCCAGACCCGCAGCCATTGTTGGTGGGCCAGCGCCGACGCGGAGAGTCGCTGGGCAGACGCTGTGAGCTAAGCGCCGTGCGTTGCCTGGGAGACGGGCGACGGAGGCTGGATCGGACCTACGCGAAGCCCGGAAGGCTGTGGACGCCTCAAGATTGTCCTTGAGCGGCCGCCGTGATGCGGCCCGGCGTGTTGCCGTGGAGACCGGGTGGGCGTGGCAGAGTGGCTAGCTGCCGGTTAAGCCGACCTTACTTCTCAATTAGGGGCCCTGTAGCTCCCAGCGTGATCCGATGCGTCCGCGCTGGGCAGCTCCAGGGACTGGAGACGAGGCCGGGGTTTCTCCAAAGACGCAGCGCGGCAGATTCCTCCCCGCCAAGAGAGACTATAGCTCTGGAAACTAGAGCGCCGGGCAGTCGGGGATTGTGGCTCCCTGGTGGTGTTGAGTTTTCTCTCTACTCTAGACCCTCGCCCGAGGCTTCGGGCGTGGTTGCTTCCTGAGTGAATCTGCACTTCTGTCCGCGGGGGAGAGGTAAGACTTGGGAGTCCTCACACCTAGGCAGGCGAAGCCCATTTCAACTCCAACTCCCCAGAAACCTACCTGGCTCACACCTGGAAGTGCCACCTCGCTCCCGCCAACCTGACTTTATTCCACGTTTATAACCCAGTGTTAACGAAGACCCCCGCGGTGTCTGCCGACTTTTCCCACAAAATGACATCAGAAAGGCTGACTTTTGGATCTTGCTTTGTGACCCTAGACAGATCGTTTTTCTTCTGCCTCACTTTCCCCGTGTGTAAAATGGAGATGTTAACTCCAGACACCTGCCTATTATGTTGCTTTGAAGATCGAACCAAATGGCGGAAGCCAAAGGCAGAAAGGGCTGTAAAATGGTGAAACTGAGCTGCTGCGGAGTCACCGTTTCTCCACCTCCTTTCCCCCTCAGCTAAACGTTCTTCTGATGTTTGTGTCGTTTCTTCTGGCGACCTTGCAGCTCCCTAGCCCCTAGCCTGAATTAAATTCCCTATATTCTTTAGACCCATAATGCCCTGCATTTTAACTTCCCTAACAACAGAAAGAATAGTAGAATAATTATAATTTATGTATAGGGCTCTCTCTGTATTAGCCCTCTGTTAACACTTTACTGGCTTATCTCCTTTCATCCTCAGACGATCCTTATAAAATAGGCATTATTATCCGTATTTTCCAACTCTTGCTCCTGTATTGCCCGTTT
Organism: Smutsia gigantea; assembly: GCA_032199065.1. Classification (NCBI taxonomy): domain Eukaryota; kingdom Metazoa; phylum Chordata; class Mammalia; order Pholidota; family Manidae; genus Smutsia; species Smutsia gigantea. The sequence goes on from JAVSCE010014857.1 coordinate 199,130, forward strand.
AATGTCTGTCTCTCCACCTAGACTTTGAGCTCTGTGGCAGAGGACCCACGGCTGTCTTATCCATTTAAGTATCCCCAGCACCTAATACAGTGCCTGACAAATATTTCTTAACTAGCATGAAATTGACTCCACCTGTTACCACACTCCTCTTCAGGAGCAGTGCCTCCTTTGCAAGCTTTGTTGATGTGATGAACAACAGTGTCCTCTATTCCTGTTGCCCACTGGGCACTTGTTTGGGGGACCCTCAGTCTACTTTTCTCTGGGTTTTTCCCTGCCCTCACATTCCATTAAGAACAAATCAGCCGGTCTGCCGTTCCTGGGGTGAGCCTGATGCATATGACTCTGGGGCACTGACAGGTAGGATTTGCCTATTTAGTCTTTGTCCTTCCCCTCCAGCAGCCTAGGAACCACCAGTCCCTCCCCCAAATCCTAGAAGAACATGGCCAGAGAACTCGTCCTTTCCAGAATCCCTCTCAGAAGAGTAGGGTTGTGGTAATTGGAGCCATTCCTTCATTCAACATGTATTTATCAAGCACCTGCTTGTGGGGACACAGAGCTTGGCACAGGTGATGTAGTAGGAGTGAAGAGAGTCACAGTGATAATACAAAAGAACTCACCAGGTCAAGGCAAAGCCACGTCTCCAGGAAGTGTTAGAAAGGAGAGCATTAGGGCTTAGAAAGCCTGGAGCAGGGACTTAATCAAATGTGGGGCAGGTCTGTGGTCCCAGGTGGTTTCCCTCAGGAAGTAACCCTTGGCGAAGATCCCAAGGCTCACCAGTACTCTGCTGAAAGGAACAGATCAGGATCTGATGGGAAAAAGGGTCCTGGGCTGAGAGAGCAGCAAAAGCAAAGCCCTAGGCCGGAGAAGACAGATGTCCACATGGAACTGCGAGTGGCTCAGCCTAGCTGAGGGCCCTCAGGATGTAGGGAAGGCTAGTAGGCGGCTGCAACATGGGCAGGAACCTGACCACAATTGGCCTTAACAGCCAAACTAAAAGGCTGTATCTCATCCTGACAGTGGGTAGCCACTGAAATATATTAAGCAGAACAGAACTTGAGTTCTTTGTGCCTGATGACTGCCATTTGGCCTTGGGAGGTGTACTCTAAATCCACATGCTCCTATTTCAGTGAAACACAAGAAGATGTGCTGTTTTTGCAGCTTCGTTCAAGATTGGGAGAGTGAAGGGCCTGGGATTTCTTAGGAGAAGGCAGGTATCTGCTCCTCCCTGGGGCACATGCCCCAGCCCTACTGCACCGAGCCTGGTGCTGGTATGGCTGGTCTCCTGGAGGCCTCTCTGCACCAGCCCCTGGGAGCTGCTGTGGTGTCCCTTATGCTGGCCTCCTAGAAGCTTTCAGCCATCCTCTACCCCAGGCCCTCCTTAGAGACAAGGTGCAGGAGCATGGTTAGTTAATGGTTGTAAGACTCTGAAATTTGATGTTAGTTTCATAGGGGCATGTCCCTTCAAAATGATGGTTCTTGGAAGGGGAAGTTGAGACCCTCCTCTCTCTTATACCACCAGTGACTTCCAGCACAGTGGGCTTGAGTTCCATGCCCCTGGTTCAGAGTCTTATGATTTGAGCATAAAGTCAGAAGACTGAGGAGCAAGACTGTGCAAGTTGTCCCACTTAGAGGGGGTGGAGGGGAGGAGACGTTTTGAAAAGAAGGGAGAAGAGGGCTGCGTAAGCCTAGCTGGAGAGTAAGGCCAGGGCAAAGCTGAGGGACACAAGTTGGCCTGCCCAACTAGAAATGTGGGGTCCTGTAAGGGAGGCCTTGAATGCCAGGCTCAGGGGCTTGCCCATGTCCCACAGGACAATGCACATTAGATCTCCTAAGAAGCATGCTGAACATTTTTATCCTAAGAGCCTACTAAATGGATCTGGGAGAAGCCTGGGTATCTGCATTTTTAAGTTCCCTGGGTAATTCTGCTGTGATGGTCACCTCCTCAGGGGAATCCTGCTGTAGACCCATCATTCATTTCCCAGAAACCCCCTGGGGTTGGCCTGCTGGCCCAGCTGGGCTTCTGCCCTCTAAACATTCTCTCTCTCCTTGCAGTTTTCCTTGGACACAGCTTAGCAGAAAGATGCAGCCTTTATGCCTCCCTGGCTGCTGACCTACCAGCCTGATGACAGCACCCCCGTGGACCTTCCCGGTTCAATTCCGGCAGCCTTCGGTTAGTGGCCTCTCACAGATTACCAGCAGCCTATATATCAGCAATGGGGTGGCTGCCAATAATAAACTCATGCTCTCCAGCAACCAGATCACCACTGTCATCAATGTCTCGGTGGAGGTGGTGAACACCTTATACGAGGACATCCAGTATGTGCAGGTGCCTGTGGCTGACACACCCGTCTCTCGTCTCTGTGACTTCTTTGACCCCATTGCCGACCACATCCACAGTGTGGAGATGAAGCAGGGCCGCACGCTGCTGCACTGTGCTGCTGGCGTGAGCCGCTCGGCTGCCCTCTGCCTTGCCTACCTCATGAAGTACCGCGCCATGTCCCTGCTGGACGCCCATACATGGACCAAGTCATGCCGGCCCATCATCCGGCCCAACAGTGGCTTCTGGGAGCAGCTCATCCACTATGAGTTCCAGCTGTTCAGCAAGAACACTGTGCACATGGTCAGCTCCCCTGTGGGAATGATCCCTGACATCTATGAGAAGGAGGTCCATTTGATGATTCCGCTGTGAGCCACGCCACCAGCCCCTGCACCAGGGTCAGAGGTTCAGGTCTGCCCTTGATTCCACACTGCAACTAAACTTAAATATTTGATAGAATTCACCTGTGAATTCCTATTTAGGAATGCTTCTTCAGATACAGAAAATTCCAGATGATACGTTTTACAAAGGCAGGAAAAAAGAAAGGGAGTTGCAGGTTTTAACCTTGTAATCCATATCTTTAAAGATTAAACTCACTGAACTTAAGCTGGTGAAGGTAAGTTTCCTGTCTGGTGAGTGACAGGTCCTGGCTGCTGGCCAGAGGGGAGAGCGAGGCAGATAGTACCCAGGTCAAATGAACCAGTGCCCAGAGCAGATGGCAAGCCTGGAATCCTGCAGCCCTCCCCAAAAGTGACTAACCCAGGAATGAGTGCCACAATCCCACCTCATTCTTTCAAACCCAAAGCCAGAGCCTTAAGAATCATGGCACCTCCTGCTTGCCACAGTAAGTGCCAGCCTACTCGATAAGTGGCCTTCAAGCAGTGTCCTGGGAGCCCCAGGCCAACCTTCAACCACAGGGGCCCAACTCTGGTTTCCCAGCTCAGATTAACACATAAGATAGTTTTTAGTGAAAGCATTCCACTGTGTAAAATGTTTTTTAAATAATACTCTTTGGGAGTGCTGTTGTATGGCAAGGCCTCGAGTGTCCTCGGCAGTCCCTCACCAGCCTTTGATGAATGGAGGCAGATCCGACATCAGGGCTCAGAATTTCTTCACACACGGGCCTTGGCTCGGAAGCCTGGGGCAGCAGACCGGAACCCAGCCTTGCCACCACCTCCCCATGTGATCTGGGACCTCTTGGAACCTCATTTTCCTCGTGCCCAAGCAGGGTACATACATAGACTCATAAAGGATGTGACCTCTGGAGGCTGGCTTCTTTCAGTAAACTGTCTTTGAGATTCATACATGTTATTTTTTATGGTTAAGTAGTATTCCACTGTATGGATGTACCACAGTTTGTTTAACATTCACCCACTGAAGGATATTTGGGTTGTTTCCAGTTTGGGGCAATTTTGAATAAAACTGCTATAAACATTTATATATAGGCTTTTGTGTGAACATAAGTTTTCATTTCTCTAGGATAAATACCTAGGAGTGGGATGGCTGTGAGAGGGTAAAGGTTATGTTTAACTTTATCAAAAACTGCCTGACTTCCAGAGTGGCTATACCATTTTGCACTCCTCTATGAGAGATCCAGTTTGTCACCAGTATTTGGTACTGCCAGGATTATTTCAGCCATTGTCATAAGTGTGTGGTGTAGCTCATTGTAGTTTTAGTTTGCATTTCCCTAATGATGAACGATGTTGAGCATCTTTCTGTGTGATTAATTGCCTTCCACATACCCTCTTTGGTGAGTGTCAAACTCTTTTGCCCATTTTTAAATTGGCATTTTTCTCAGGGTTGAGAATTCTTTGTATTATTCTGGATACAAGTCCTTTGTCAGATATGAATTTGTAAATATATTTCCCCAGTCTAGCTTGTCTTTTCATTCTCTTAGAAGTATCTTTTGCAGAGCAAAAGTTTTTAATTTCAGTGAAGTGCTACTTACCAATTTTTCCTTTTATGTATTGCTGGTTTGGTGTCCTGTCTAAGAACTCTTTGGCTAAGCCCAGGTCACAAAAATCTTCTCTGGTGTTTTAAAGTTTGAGAGTTTAGAATTGTCACTTATTCCTATGATCCTTTTGTATAACGTATAAGGTATGAGGTTCAGTTTGAGGTTCATATTTTTCATATGGATGTCTAATGGTTTCAACTTCATTTGTTGAAGACTGTCCTTTGCACCTTTGTGTAGGTCTATTTTTGGACTCTATTCTGTTTGATAAATGTGTCCTCTTCACCAATACCACATGATCTTGATTACTGAAGTTTTATAGTAAGTCTTAAGATTAGATAATGTGAGTCCTCCAATTTTCTTTTTATAAAAAACTGTTTTGGTTATTCTAGTTTCTTTGCCTTTCCATATAAATTTTAGAATCAACATGTCTATATCAACAACAACAAAAATGAAATCCTGCTGGGATTTTTTTTTTCAATTGAAATTAAGTCTATTATATTAAATCTGTTGACCAGTGCAGGGGAGAACTAACATCATTATTCTTGAATTTTCTCATCCAGGGACATAGTATGTCTCCCATTGATTTAAGTCTTTGTTGTCTTCCATCAAGGTTTTACAGTTTTCAGCATACAGATCTTATATATTTTATTATATTTATATCTAAATATTTCGCTTGAGGGAAGGCATTGTAATAAAATGTTTTTAATTTTTGGGTTGCAATTATTCATTGCTGGTACTATATAGAAATACAATTGATTTCTGTGTGTTGACCTGTGACCTTGTGAATTCATTTATTCAAAGAGCATTTTTGTAGATTCCTTGGCAATCTATGTGTAGACAATCATGTCTACAAATAAACATAGTTTTATTTCTTCCTTTCCAATCTGAATGCCTCTGATTTTTTTTTCATTACACTGACTAGGACTTCCAGTATAATGATGAGTATGAGTGGTAAGAAGAGACATTCTTGCCTTGTTCCTGATCTTAGAAAATGTTCAATCTCTTACCACTAACTATGATGTTAGCGTTAGAGTTTTTATAGTTGCCCTTTTTTAGGTTAAGGAAGAGTTGGAAAGTATTCTGTCCTCTTCTATTTTCTGGAAAAGATACGTAAATTGGTATTATTTCTTCTTTAAATATTTGATAGAATTCACCAGTGAAACCATTCGGACCTGGAGAGTTCTTTTTCAGAAGGACTTAACAATGACTTCAGTTCCTTTAATAGTTAAAGGGACTATTCAAGTTATGTATTTTATCTTAGGTAAGTTTTGTAGTTCGTGATTTTTGAGGAATAGGTTGGCCCATTTCATCTAAGTTGTCAAGTTTATGCATGTAGGGTTTGTAGTATCTCTTATCTGCAGGGTCCGTAGTAATACCAACTTTTCATTCTTCATACTGATAATCTGTCTTCTCTATTTCTTTGTTGGTCTGGCTAGAGGTTTATCAATTTTTTAATCTTTTTTAAAAACTACCTACCTTGTGTTTTTTCTCTACTGTTCTTTCTCTGTTTCATTGATTCCTACTCTTTACCATTCCCATAGTTCTTGCTTCGAGTTTATTTTTCTTCTTTCTAATTTCATAAGGTGAGAGCTTAGGTCATTAATTTGAGACCTATATCTCACAAACTTTGATATGCTCTATTTTCATTTTTGTTCATTTCAAAATATTTTCTGATATCCTTTGAAATGTGCTCCTTTACCCATGTATTTAGAAATGTGTAGTTTAATTTAAAAGTATTTGGAAATTTTACAATCATCTTTCTTTTACTGGTTTCAAGTTTAATTCCATCTTGGTCAGAGAACATATGTTGTATGATTTCATTTATTTTAAATTTGTTAATGTTTACTTATGATGTAGGTGGGTCTATTCGTGAATGCTTCATGCCATTTGGAGGAAAGGGGTTATTTTGGATGTGCCAATTAGGACCAGGTAATTGTTGGTGGTTTCAGTTCTTTTGCACTCTTACTGATTTTCTGTTTACTTGTCTTGTTGATTTCTGAGAGGAGTGTTGAAGTATCCTAAAAGTTGAACTAAAATTGTGGATTTGACTACATCTCCTTTCAATTCTGTTAATTTTTGTTTCGTGTATTTTGAAGCTTTGCTTTTAGTGCATACCTATTTAGGATTGCTTTGTCTTTTTGGTGAATTGACCATTTTGTCAATATGCAGTGTCTCTGTCTTTAATTTTTTGAAGTCTCCATTTTCTGATATTAATATAGTCACTCTAGGTTTAGGTGGTATTTGTGTGATCTCTTTACATCCTTTTACTTTTAACCTACCTATATTGTTATATTAAAAGTGGGCTTGTTATAAACAGCATATAGTTAGGTCTCTTTTTTATACATACAATCTGTTTTTTAACTGGTGTGTTTAAACAAGATTATTGTCATTTGAATTTAGGTCTACCATTTTATTGTTTTGTTTGTCCTCTTTTTCATTCCTGTTTCCCTTTTCTTGCCTTCGTTTGGATTACTGAATATTTTTTAATATCCCATTTTAATTTTGTATATTGAACTTTGTGTATTGACTAGTTTTCTTCAAGGTTGTACTAGAGAATATAATACACATACTTAACTTTTCATAATCTACTTAGAATTACTATCTTACCAGTTCTCCCTGCCATTCATAATGGATAATAGTTTTCTCTTGCTGCCATAACAAATTACCACAAACTTAGTAGCTTGAAACACCTATTATTACTTCACAATTTCTGTAGGTCAGAAGTCTGATTGGGATTGACTGGTTCCTCTGCTTAGGGTCTCACAAGGCCAAATCAAGCTGTTTCACTAGGCTGAAATTAAGTATTATTTTTTACTGGGGGCTCTGGGGAAGCTTCCAATAAGCCAAACTTATTGAAGTCATTGACTGTGAATTCAGTTCCTTATAGTTGTAAGACAGAAGACCCCACTTCCTTACTACCATGGGCGCTGGTGGTTTCTCCTAGAAGCTTCCCACATTCCTTCTAATGCTTTCCATGTGGCCCCCTGGGTTAAGGCCCTCTCACACTTTGGATGCCTCTGACTTTTCCTTCTGCTGCATTTCTCTGAATTCAGCCAGAGAAAATTCTCTGCTTTTAAGGATTCATGTGATTAGATTAGGCCCCCCCCAATAATCCATATAATCCTGATTTTAAAGTCCATAACCTCAGTTACATCTGCAAAGTCCCTTTGTCATATGAAGTAACATTCACAGTTCCCAGGGAATAGGGCATGGGAATCTTTGGCAGGGGTGGGCATTCTGCCTATCACAGATAATTCCTATTGACCTATCTTCAAGTTCACAGACTCTTTCCTCTGTAATCTCCATTCTGATACTAAGGCCATCCAGTATATTTTCCGATTTTGATTCATATGTTTTCTTAGTTTTAAGTTTTCTATTTGGTTATTTTCTATATCTTCTGTTTTTCTGCTGAGACTTTCCTATCTTTTCATTTCTAAAATCTTTCTCTGATAATCCCAATATCTAGGTCATCCCAGTGTTTAGCCTTTCTTGGCTCTTTGTATGTAGAGTACTTCTGGATTATATCCTGGGCATTTTGAGTATATGTTATGAGACTCTAGGCCTTGGTTAAATCCTATGGAAAATGTTGAGTTCTTGTTTTAGAAGACAGTTGACTCATTTCGGTTCAGTTCTAATCTGCCTCCTGTGGGATGCCTGAAAACACTACAGCAGGCCCAAAATGGAGTCCCTTACATTAAGCCCCATGTCACCAAACTGAGGCTTAGTTAGTTTTGGCTCTCCCAGAAATGGAATCTTAAACCAATCAGGAATGACCTGAGCTACACTAGTTAGGTACTCTGCCTGGTAGATCCCTGCCATCCTCTGAAGGAAAATAGCCTTGTCATAACCAAACCACTTTTTCGCCTAGTATAAATTCCTTGTTCCTGCTCCCTTCTGCCTATCAAAATCCTTCGTTTTGTACAGCATTTTGGAGCTCCTTTGTATTTGCTAGATTGGATGCTGCCTGATTCATGAATCATTGACTAAAGCCAGTAAAATCTTTAAAATTTACTCTGTTGAATTTTTTTTTTTTAACAGGACCGTGGTTCCAGGGTCAGTTTCATTTTCAAAACTTTTGCAGTGTAACTAAGATCTGTCCTAAGCTTATGCCACCTTAGGGGCCAGTCCAAAATCTGAAAGCTAGTAGTTTAATTCTCAAAATCATTAGAATACTGTTTCGGGTCAGATCCATGCATTTGAGCCTAGCAGTTCATATGCAACTTTATGGGATCCATTTCTCAAGCCTCCCATTCTCCTCAATCTCCCCCACACTCTTCAGTTTTCTGGACCACCTACTCCCCAGCCTTCCTGCTGGAAATCAGGGCATTCAGTCTCCTGCTGTGCTGCATACATCCATGGGCCTGCTCTGGGGCCAAGTGACAGTAGGAAGAGAGGGGAAAAAAAAGCAGTGGGGATTCCTGTCTCCCTCCATCCCCATTCACATTTTTGAGGCCATAGTTCTTTCTGCCAGAGAGAGAAGGATTCCCCTCAGTGTTTTAGGAGCTTTCCCACTGTCACTGCTCCTGAGGCTGCTGAATTTCAGCTTCGGCATGTGTCTTGCCTGGGGGCAGGGCCAGAAGGGGAAAGGAAAAAAAAAAGGGATTTCTCACTGTCCTGAGGGTGCACTCCTTCCTACTCCTTAGCTCAAAAAGACAGAGCTTCTCTTGGAGTTTTCTTTCTTTCCATGTCCAGTGCACAGTTCCAGGAGTCACACTGCCTTTGAGAACAGGCCAGGAGATACAGGAACAAAAAACAAAACAGGAAACTCAATGCCAGATTGTTTATACTCCAAGTTGATTCCCTTTCCCCAGGCACTTGCTACCATTTCTTTTTCAGAGCCCTCAGCAAGCTGTTGCAAGCACTCTGCCCAGGGCTTTTCATTATATTCAAGGGGAAGGACAGACTATGCTTATTCTATCTTACTCAGAACTGGAGCCCTAAGAAATTTCTTTGTAAAAATACATGCCCATTTATGGAAAAAGGAAAACAAATATGGTCCATCTACAATACTATCTTCAAACAGTAACCAAGTCAACATCTGCTTCGTTCTACACATTTTTTTCATAGTAGAGAAAATTTAATCTTGGGTTCCCCTTTTAAATTATTTTCTTAATATTCAGAATTGGATGTGGTGGGATGAGGATTTCACATCCTAAGTGGGAGAGGTTGAGATTGAGAGCTCTTGAGAGGGTCCAAGTCCTTTTCTCAAACAGTTCCTTCAGATTCAGAGTGGAGTAGCCGTCAGACAACCTAGGGAAAGGAGGTCATGTTGGAGTTTTAATGCAATCCTGTAATAGGGGAGAACGAAATGGTCCTCACAGCCCTGACTTGGAGCTGGGATTCCTGGCCTCTGTTTAAATAAACCTTTAACTTTCCTACTTCAGAAGTGCAGAATCAGTTTCTTTATGATGAAAGTCAATTAAATTTGTTTTGAGAAGTTTCTGTGAAGTTCATAATACCCTGTCGGATAAACAGGGGCACACTGGTGGCCTTGGGGATCTCCCTGGTCAGTCTCTGTTGAGATGGTGATCTCATTACAAATCCCAAGGACAGGTAGTTCTTGACCCTGAAGCACATAAGCCCTGCTCACCTGGGATGTTATCCTGGGATGTGACCTCCAAATGCCCTTAGACTCCATCAACCTCCACCTCTGGATTTAGGACCTGTTCCTCTGGGAGGGAGCTTGGCAAGAGAGCCAAGAGCTGTGGATTCTCATTCTGCTTTGTAACTTCAGGCAGACTGTGGAATTTTTCTGGGGTTCTGCCTACTCTGGGGAGTCACAACTCAACCTATGGCCGCCGTAAGAATGCACCCCACAGGCCTCCAATTACAGAAAGCAAAAGCGACCGTGGGCCCCAACTGTGGCAGTCTGAAATCCAGCTTCATGTGTTTGGGGAGACGAGACTCCCTCAGACTCCTAGCCAATTCCTGAGTATACTAGAGATACTAAGGCAGACTCATTCCTAGGAGACATGGACTCTTCCGACTGGCTTTTTTGGCTCAAGAACCCCAACGGCCTTGCTGAACCTTCCTTAGACTGCAGCATGGCTGAGAACGCTGCCGGGCAGCCTTCCTGCCCTCCCCCCACTCGGAGTCCAGACTTGCATCCCGGTCTGACAGCTTTCCTGGCCTTCCCATTTTCTCTCAGAAATGTCTGCCCTCACAAAATCCTTGCACTTGTCATCTCATCTTGGTGCCCGCTTCTCAGAGGACCTGGAGTAACATACCATCCTATCCACCTCTGAGAGGTGCCAGAGACACTCAAAAGCAGAAAGCTTTAAACACACACAAAGGCCTCTTAACGCAAATCTTTCTAGACTTCCCCATGACAAAGTATTTGTAATGCCTTTCCCCTGAAGAAAGTATTTTGCTGACTGAGCTAGGAGATGCCCAGCGGGCACCGTCTTGTGGTTGATACTCCTGAGGACCTGAGGCAGACCCTGCATACCCAGCTAACTTCACACCCTGTCTCTGTTCTCCACAGCAGGATGGGGAGCAGCAGATGGCAGAATTCCAAGAACTAAGAGATTAAGTCCTAGCCCTGCTGCTCCCTCTTTGCGCCGTATCATTGCTACGGCCAGAATGTTGGTGTCCCCCCCCACATTCACCTGTTGAAAACCTAATGCCCACGGTGGTGGTGTTGGAAGGTGGGGCCTTTCAGAGGGAATTAGGTAATGACGTCATGAAAGTAGACTCCTCATGAATGGGATGAGTGCCTTAGAGGCCTCCAAGAGCTAGCTCACCCCTTCTACCAGTTAATGATCCAACGAAGTCCATGACCCAGAAGAGGGTCACCAACCATGCCGGCACCCTGATCTCAGACTTCCAGCCTTCAGAACTGTGCGCAATGAATTTCTGTTCAGGAGCTGCCCAGCCTGCTGACTCCTGTTACCCCAGCCTGACCTGACTAACACAGCCATCTTGGGCCTTCCTTGTCTTCGGGGCTTCAGTTTCCTCACATGTATGATAAGGATTGAACTAAGTCTGTGGTTTTCAAACAGGGTTCCTGGGAGATTTGGCAGAGGTGAGGGGGTTTGGGGTTCATCTGGGAAACTCTGCTTTGGCTTGTTTGATATTAGGCTCCAGTATGAGATGCACGGACATGGGTTCCTCCAGCAAAGAAAGTTTAAACGTACACAGAGAAATGCCCAGCCATGGCCACAGGAACTGCTGAGCCAGAATCTATCCAGCCGGCTTAAAGGAGGAGAGAGGGGGCACGTACAGTTATGGTAGTCAGTAGGGCCGAAGGAGGCCTAGATACTGGATTGTTCCATCAGGCACAGGGAGCAGGGGCGGCCTCATATAGCTGCAGGGGTCGTGGGGGTAGGCCTCGGACATCAGAGCATCCAAGTCTTCAAATACCAGACCAAGGAGCCCCGCTTTCTCCTGATTGCAGTAGGGAACACAGAAAGCAGCCTCCAGCCCTCACTGAGCAAATGTTTGCCAACTGCCTGCCATGGACCAGGACTGTATGGTCCTGTACCAGGCAGGATGCAGGGGTGTGGCTGACAAGACCCCACCTGGAGCAGGGAGCTCCCAGACTAATTCCACATAATCCCAGGCTGTGTCCAACTCAGTCACTCATTCAGCATTCACTGATGTGGTAGCCGGCCTCAGAGATGACTCACAGATCCCCCGCTCCTGACAGTCACGGCCTTGGTTAGTTAAGGTGAGAGGGCCCACACTGAATAGGATTGACCTGTGTAACCAATAAGACATTAGAAAAATGATAACACTAGAGTTAAAAAACGAAGATATTCGAGAAAGGAGTGTGACTTTTGAAATTGGGCTAAAAATGACACAGTGCTTCTCACTCTCTTGAATCACTCACTCTGGTGGAAGCCAACTACCATGTCACTCTAGGAGCCCTGTAGAGGCCCATGCAGCAAGGAACTGAGGCCTGCCACCAACAGCCATGTGAATGACCCATCTTGGAAGAAGAACCCCCAGTCAAGCCTTCATATGACTGCAGTCCTGGCTGACATCTTGACTGCAACTTCAGGAGAAACCCTGCGCCACTCCCAAATTCCTGATCCACAGAATCTGTGAGATAATTCATATTTGTTGCTGTAAGCCATATGTTTAGAGAGAATTTGTTACCCCAGATCAAAACAACTGATGCTACACTGCTCTGTCTCCCACTGTCCCCATTGTCATCT
>JAVSCE010014858.1:0-48043 GCA_032199065.1 Smutsia gigantea
GTATTTCACTTCCTTGGTTAGGTTTATTCCTAGGTATTTTATTCTTTTTGATGCGATTGTGGAAATGGAATTGTTTTCCTGATTTCTCTTTCTGTTAGTTCATTGTTAGTGTATAGGAACGCCACAGATTTCTGTGTATTAATTTTATATCCTGCAACTTTGCTGAATTCAGATATTCTAGTAGTTTTAGACTGGATTCTTTAGGATTCTTTAGGGTTTTTTATGTACAATATAATGTCATCTGCAAACAGTGACAGTTTGGCTTCTTCCTTACGAATTTGGATGCCTTTTATTTCTTCGTGTTGTCTGATTGCCGTGGCTAGGACCTCCAGTATTATGTTGAATAGAAGTGGGGAGAGTGGGCATCTTGTCTTGTTCCCAATCTTAAAGGAAAAGCTTTCAGCTTCTCGCTGTTAAGTTTAATGTTGGCTGTGGGTTTGTCATATATGGCCTTTGTTATGTTGAAGCACTTGCCCTCTATACCCATTTTGTTTAGAGTTTTCATCATGAATGGATTTTGAGTTTTGTCAAATGCTTTTCCAGCATCTATGGAGATGATCATATGGTTTTTGTCTTTCCTTTTGTTGATGTGGTGGATGATGTTGATGAATTTTCAAATGTTGTACCATCCTTGCATCCCTGAGATAAATCCCACTTGATCATGGTGTATGATCCTCTTGAATTATTTTTGAATTTGGTTTGCCAATATTTTGTTGAGTATTTTTGCATCTGTGTTCATCAGGGATATTGGTCTGTAGTTTTTTTTTTTTTTTTGGTGTCTTTGCCTTGTTTTGGTTTTAGAGTGGCGTGGGCTTAACAGAATGAGTTTGGAAGTATTTCCACCTCTTCTATTTTTTGGAAAACTTTGAGGGAAATGGGTATTATGTCTTCTCTATAGAGCTGATAAAATTCAGCGGTAAATCCATGTGCTCCGGGAGTTTTGTTCTTGGGTAGTTTTTTGATTACCAATTCAATTTCATTGCTGGTAATTGGTCTGTTCAGATTTTCTGTTTCTTCCTTGGTCAATCTTGGAAGGTTGTATATTTCTAGAAATTAGTCCGTTTCCTCTAAGGTATCCAGTTTGTTAGCCTATAGATTTTCATAGTATTTTCTAATAATTCTATGTATTTCTGTCATGTCTGTCATGATTTTCCTCTCTCTTTTCTGATTCTGTTTATGTGGGTAGATTCTCTTTTTCTCTTAATAAGTCTGGCTAGGGGTTTATCTATTTTGCTTATTTTCTCAAAGAACCAGCTCTTTGTTTCATTAATTTTTTTAATTGTTTTATTCTTCTCAATTTTACTTATTTCTTCTCTGATCTTTATCATGTCTCCCCTTCTGCTGACTTCGGGCCTCATTTGTTCTTCTTTTTGCATTTTCAATAATTGTGAATTTAGACTGAACATAGACTGCCTTCACTGCGTCCCGCAGTATTTGGGACATTGTGCTGTTGTTTTCATTTGTCTCCGTATATTGCTTGATTTCTGTTTTAATTTGGTCATTGATCCATTGATTATTTAGGAACATGTTGTTAAGCCTCCATGTGTTTCTGAGCCTTTTTGTTTTCTTTGTACAAGTTATTTCTAATTTCTTACCTTTGTGATCTGAGTAGTTGTTTGGTACAATTTCAGTCTATTTCAATTTTCTGTGGCCTAGTATGTGATCTATTCAGGAAAATGTTCCCTGTGCCCATGAGAAAAATGTGTATCTTGCTGCTTTGGGTGTAGAGTTCTGTAGATGTCTGTTAGGTCCATCTTTTCTTGTGTGTTGTTCAGTACCTGTGTGTCTTTACTTATTTTCTGTCTGGTTGATCTGTCCTTTGGAATGAGTTGTGTTTTGAAGTTTCCTAAAACGGATGCATTGCATTCTATTTTCTCCTGTAATTCTGTTGGTATTTGTTTCACATGTGTAGGTGCTCCTGTGTTGTGTGCATAGATATTTATAATGGTTATATCCTCTTGTTGGACTGACCCCTTTATCATTATGTAATGTCCTTCTATGTCTCTTGTTACTTTCTTTGTTTTGAAGTCTATTTTGTCTGATACAAGTACTGCAACACCTGCTTTTTTCTCCCTATTGTTTGCATGGAATATCTTTTTCCATTCCTTCACCTTTAGTCTGGTATGTCTTTGGCTTTGAGGTGAGACTCTTGTAAGCAGCATGTAGATGAGTCTTGCTTTTTTATCCATTCTTTTACTCTGTGTCTTTTGATTGGTGCATTCAGTCCATTTACATTTAGGGTGATTATTGATAGATATGTACTTATTGCCATTACTGGCTCTGGATTCATGGATACCAAAGGTTCAAGGATACCTTATTTATTATCTAAACATCTAACTCAACTCACCTATTATGCTATTATAAAGTCAGTCTGATGATTCTGTATTTCTCTCCTTTCTTTTTCTTCCTCCTCATCTCTTAATATGTTAGGTGTTTTATTCTTTGCTCTTTTCTGTTTACCTTGACTGATTTGGGGGATATCTCATTTTATTTTGCATTTAGTTTTTATTAGGTTGGTCTATATTCTCTGCTGTGGTTTTATTTTCTCTGGTGACATCTATTTAGCCTTAGGAGCAGTTCCATCTAGAGCAGTCCCTTTAGAATACACTGTAGAGGTGGTTTGTGGGAGGCAAATTCCCTCAACTTTTGCTTATCTGGGAATTGTTTAATCCCTCCTTCAAATTTAAATCATCTTGCTGGATACAGTATTCTTGGTTTCAGGCCCTTCTGTTTCATGGCGCTGAATATATCATGCCATTCCCTTCTGGCCTGTAAGGTTTCTGTTGAGAAGTTGATGATAGCCTGATGGGTTTTCCTTTGTAGGTGATCTTTTTTCTCTCTCTGGCTGCCTTTAATACTCTGTCCTTGTCTTTGATCTTTGACATTTTAATTTTATATGGCTTGGTGTTGTCTTCATTGGGTCCCTTGTATTGGAAGATCTGTGGACTCCCATAGTCTGAGAGACTATTTCCTCCCCCAGATTGGGGAAGTTTTCAGCAATTATTTCTTCAAAGACAATTTCTATCCCTTTTTCTCTCTCTTCTTCTTCTGGTACCCCTGTAATGCAAATATTGTTCCATTTGGATTGGCCACACATTTCTCTTAATATACTTTCATTCCTAAAGATCCTTTTATCTCTCTCTGCCCAGCTTCTCTGTATTTGTGTTCTCTGAATTCTATTGCATTAACAGTCTCTTCCACCTTACCCAGTCTGCTCTTAAATCCTTCCGCTGTTTGTTTCATTTCTGTTATCTCCCTCTGGAATTCATCCGTTATCTCTGGCAAATTTCTCTGTAGCTCCATCAGCATGCTTATGGCTTTTATTTTGAATTCTTTTTCAGGAAGATTGGTGATTTTCACCTCACCAGGCCCTCTCTCTGGTGTTTGAGGGATTTTTGACAGAAGAAGGTTCTTCTGCCTTTTTATGGTGATGAAGTGGTCACTGGTGTGTGTCATGTGTGTCAGCTGGGAGAACAAAGCCTTTTCCTGGTTGCTGGTTGCCTTGCCCATCTCCACTGCCTGTGCCAGTAAACTGCACACAGGAAGTAGCTTCTGGGTTGATTCCCTTAGTTGCTGTGGGCAGTGCGTGCCTTGGGATGGGCTAGGGCACTGGCAGGGTTCGCAGGTGAACGGCATGTGTTCTCCCATGAGAACGGTACCGCTTCATGCTTCTCAAGTTCTGCGCTGGTCTCCACTGCCTCTGTTGGGAAACCACAACCAGGGAACAATCTCTTGGTTAATCCCCTGAGCTGCCATGGGCTTCGTGGCCCTTGTGATGGCCTAGTGCAATGGTGGTGGTTGCATGCAAGCAGCACATGTTCGCCATGAGAACAAAGCCCCTACATCCTTCCCAGGCTCTGCACAGGTTTCCCCTGTCTGTGCCAGTCAACTGGGTGCAGGGGGCAGCCTCTGGGTTAATCCCCTGAGCTACCTTGGTTGGGGCATCCCCTCAGGATGGCCTAGGGCACTGGCGGTGTTTGCAGGCTAGCAGCTTGTGTTCACTGCAAGAATAAAGCCTTTTTGTGCCTTCTGGACTCTATGCCAGTCTCCATAGTCTGTGCCAGTCAACTGCAGGCAGAGGGCAGCCTCTGGGTCTGGCCCTGTTAGCCATGGGCTGGGAGAAGTCTCTGTGTGGTTGCTCTGGGCGGGCTGCTCTCTGGCTCTTCCACAGCAATGGTGGGTCAGCCAGTTTGCTTGCATTGCTGGTGGAGTGGAAGGAATGGCAGGCTGCTTATTGCCTTGAAGGGGTTAAGAGCTGCTTTGCCTCCCAGGGGCCTATGGTGCCTGAACTTCCTTAAAGTTCCCAGCCTTCTGCACTGCGGGTGCTCGGACGATTTTGTCCACCTGTTAAACCCTTGTCCCTTTAAGACTTTTAAAGTGCCCACTTTTCTTTTGTCCTAGGGCAGCCAGCTGTGGTAACCTGTTCTCAGTCTTAGTCTCATATTTTGCTTTTACATTCCTCTAATATCCAATAACCATGCAATGTGCGTCTGTGCTCCCTGTGCAGATTACTAGGGCTGGTTATTTAGCAGTCCTGTCTTCCACTCTCTCCCCACTCTGATTCTTTTCTTCCTGCCTGTGAGCTGGGGTGGGGGGAGTGCTTGGGTCCTGCTGGCTCACGGCTTTGTATCTTACCCTTCACCCTGAGATGCTGAGTTCTCGCAGATATAGATGTAGCCTGGCTGGTGTACAGTATCTTCTCATCACTCTTTTAGGAATAGTATTTGCTGTATTTTCAAAATATATATGGTTTTGGGAGTTTTCCACCACCCTACTCATGCTGCCATCTTGAGAATCCGATATTTTTAGTGCCTATATTTTTTACACAAATTAAAAATGCCAATAAATGATTGACTTTCATAGAAATTCTACTACATGCTTAGTCACTTTGAAAAATTTTATGTGGCACACAAATTATATAGTGGTCATTTTGCCCTAACTTAGCATGCAATTAAAACACTAGTTAAGTAAATGTTATTCATCATTATCATTATTTATATTTCTTAAATTTGTGGGTTTTTAAGAATATTACATTGTAGTTCCAGTCCACCAAAAGAATAGATCATTTTAAAATTATTCATTAAAACATAAAGTAATCATACTTTAAATATATAACATGGAAATTATGGAAGCACATAGTAAACTGAACTTAGAAACACAGAATGTAAATTTTTATGTCCCTGGGATAAGGAAACATGAGAAAAAATATTTCTACACAAGCAACTCAAAAATTATAAAAAGAGAAAACAATGTATATCTTAAAAATTGTATGCATTAGCCACAGTTACATTCCGATTTATCTGTATACTACATAATGTCAGTACTCATCAAGGTTTCACATCGTTTCAGAACAAAGCACAGAGTTCATTGTTAAAATTATTGATTGTTTTGGAATAATCATGGAATATTTTCCAGTACATAATTAATAAATTTTTATTGCTAATGGCAGGCAAAAGTCTGAAACTAAAGAAGCACCATTCTGATATCTAATATCAGACTACTAATATTGCATAGTTTTCTTGAAGAGAAAAAAAAATGAGCCACTCGAAAAAATTGTTTATTTAATAGTAGATTCACATCAACAGGACCAAGTCAGTACCCATACTGCCAAGGGATAAGTGCTCACATGCATATGGTAATATTTATTCATGGTAGTGATAATACAAAAAAATCCATTTCGTTTCTTTCACGTGTGCTGCTACAGTGTGTAGTCAGGATACATTTAATATCTTACATGTAAGAACCTATAATTTTCCAGATAAAAGCTGTTCTCTTCAGCACTGGGGATAAAATAACAAGTTGTGTTAAAGTATAAACTCTGATATGAATAATCTGTAAAGTAAGAGGTTAACTCATGCTTTCTTTTTTGAGACCTTAGTGGTGCATTATTGGGCGTCTCAAAAATATCTAAATATATGTACATTTAAATATATTACATATTTTCAGGGATAAATACCTCCTTATTTTCTGTGTCTATGACAAATACATATATTTGGTGAAGCCACCAACCACCTACTGCCATTCCCCATGCTATGGCTGCATGTTGGGAGTTTCAAGTAATTATAGAGTAAGAAAGGCAACTAACTGGATAAAGAATCTGAACTAAAAGTCACTCTTTGAAACACCAAGACTTTTAGTATTCATTAGGTAAACCATGTAATCCCTCCTAAAGATATGAAATAATTAGTTTTATTACTACCATATGCACAGAAATTATTTTATCCATTTTACTTGAAAACTATTCTTCTATCACTAAAATTTACCTACAATGGGGTTGAGCTCCAATTCCATGTTGAAGAACATTATGTTAACCTTGGTTGGAAAAGTATGAGAAACACTGATCTAGTGAACTGGAGAAAAGAGAATATATACTTTTGGTGTATAGCATAATACATTATTAAAAGAGGAACATTTCTGAATATTTTCCCTCCCATAGCTATTAACGAGACTTTTATCATTGAGGCTATTTCTTTCTTTTAAACCTAGCTATTGCACTGTGTGTAATATGCCTACGTACATATACATAGAACATTATAAGAGGCAATTGGCTTTTCACATGATGACTAAGATATAATTTCCCATGTTATTTTTTTCCTGTATCTTTAAAAAATGCAACTTTATTTACAGTATAAAGGGATTTTAACTGATCTTATAGATTCATAATGATGTCAGTGTTATGGTAGGAGAAATATACTTTATTCACCCAGTAAAATTATTTGATTTGGAAAATAAACCTTCATAAAAGTGGGACAGAGTAGACATAATCATATTATTTAATATAATAGGTTTACTAAATTATGTTGTATGACAACGACCATGCTTAATTAACTAAATCTAATGTATGATTTTCTTGAAAAAAATTACCAAGAGAAATGTTTATGTCTATCTTATGTTTTGACAAGTCAATTTGTTACTATTCTATAAAGTATATCTACCTTAAATTATACATATCATGCCTTAAAGAATTTATTAGAGTTAGAGGCAATACCACATTCTACATAAGAGAAGCCCAGTAATAAAATCAGATGTGTTTAAATCTTGTCTAATTACCTCAGTTTTCTCAGTTGTAAAATAAAAATAACAATTGTATATATCTGATATAATTTTTTGTTATGTTATTTGCATAATAAAAATGAAAATAATATATAACTGCAGCAAATAACAGACAATTATGTTTGCATCATTTGTGGATATTCTACATTTAGCCTTTATCATCTCAGTACTCTAGCATTATGTTTTAATTATGTATAGATCAATATTTTAATAGATGTATTGATAAAATATTGACATCTGCAAGATGATAAGTAGAATAAATGTCAAAATTAAAGTCCTCTCATTCAACATTTTCCCATTTTTTCTCTATATACATCTTTGTGTATGCATCCACCTAAATATAGACAGAGCCATATATAATTTCTGTAATTTTATTCCATTGTATTAATTTTAATAGTCACAGATGATCATTCCCATACTAAGTACTAAAAATAACCTGAATAAGCTACAAAATCATGACTTTGTAAGACTCACTATAAAATTGATGACACACACACACATACACACACGTAATAAATACATTCCAAAAAGCCTGAGGTTCTTCTTAGGAAAGGACAGACTCACAACTATTCCCATCTTTGGTAGAACTGTGCAGGAAGAGAAATCCACAGGAGAATTGGATGAAGAGACACTAGTTGGATTTTAACAAACATTTTAAAGCAGCATGTAGACCGTGGTGATACAGTAGAATCCAGAGTATCCTACAAAAGAACAAGTTGCATCTGTGTGCACTCTACTTGCCCTTCAGTGTATGTGGTGATGATGAAGGAGGCAGGGATGCTGAGAGTAACCGTTAATAGCCCTCTAAATCTTCAGCTATGAGAAGACTGTAGTCAGAGTAACAAAGCAGAGAGGAATGTCTCGGGTACTCTTTGCTTTCACTTACAAAGCACCACGGGACTTCAAGGGAACTAAAAGGCATGATTCTAAAGAATGTTGTACACCTTAAACTCATACAATGTTATATGTCAATTATATCTTAATGTAACTGAAAATTAAAGAAACAGAATTCTGCACAACAAAGGGCTCAAGTCCTAAAGTTAGGAAGGGAGCAACTGGACTGAAAAAGATTTACTCTGGCCCAGAAAACAGAGGGTAGAACTACAGGTCAAAGACACAGAAAACAAGAAACCTGGCATTGAAGCTGTAGAGAAGCATGAGATTTTCTGCACATTTGAACATTCAAAAGTTTAACTGTGAAACAAGATCTTTGGAAGCTCTCCAGTGTTCAGATCTCTCCTCCTGATTCTATCCTCAAAGTGCTTGTAGACAGCTATAATCTGAACCACATTAAGGCCGCAACAAAGTTTATACCCCAATTAAGTATATGTGATATTGGCTGAGCCTTGTTTTGGGATAACAAGAAAGGGATCTGTCCTGCTTTTGACATTAATATTATTTACTTAAGCCCCACTATTTTTTTATGCAAAACTTTCAGTAAAAAAATGAAATACTGTAAGATATATTAAAAATCAAGAAAATATTACCCAAATTCAAGAGGAGAAATGGTCAATAAAAGCAGTCTCAGTGATGATCCAAATGTAAGAAATACCAGACAAGAATTTTCAAATAATTTGTATGAATAATAAAACTTTGTATTTGGAAAAGCACAAAAAAGTGTGTTGAAATGCAAACTTTTACCAGAGATATTGACACTATAAAAATAAACTGAAATGAAAAATATAATAAGACTCAATTCAGACTAAACCTAGCAGAGGAAAAGGTGAGTGACTTTAAAGACAGGAAATAGAAAATAGCTAAGTAGGAAAACAGGAAAAAAAATGGTTATAAAAGCAAACTAGAGAGTCTGAGACCCTTGGGATAATATTAAACACTTTAACATACTAAAAGCCTCAGAAGGACAGAAAAAAAATATTGGAAGAATAAATTATTGAAAAGAAAATGGCTGAGAACTTTCTGAAATTGAAGAAGGATGAAAACAGAGCCAATAAACTCATGAATTCCAAGCAGGGTTAATAAAAAGAACATACACTTAAACATATTATATTCCAATGAGTAAAAACTAAAGAGAAAGATCAGATATGAACTGATGCCAAAGAGAAAAATAATGGAGGAACAGAAATATGAATATTGCTGATTTTCTATTAGAAATGAAGTGAAAAAGAAGATAAATGACAATATTGAGTCATTGAAAAAAATCAGTAAAATGGTTTTTGAAAAATTGGAAAATGTAAATTAAAAACAACCTATTTGTAATAGCATCAAATAACTTTAAATTCTCCAAAGCATTACTAGGGTAAGTAAAGAATAACTAAATAGATAAGGGAATATGTCATATTCATGATTAGAAAATTGCATATTGTTCAGATGTAATTTTACCTAAATTGATTTTAGATTCAATATAACCCCTATGAACATTCCAGTTAGTTTTTTGATAAAATAGACAAATTGATTCAAAATTTACACAAAAATTTAAAGGATCTGAAAAAGTCAAATGGATCTTGCAAAAGAAGAATAAGTTGGAGGACATATACTACCTGATTTCAATAAATACTATAAAGCTACTGCCATCAGAGCATCCTAATTTCATAATGATAAACAAGTCAGTCAATTGAACAAAATAGAGTCTAAAAATAGACACACATTTTTATGGACAACTTATTTTCAATCAAGGAGCCAGGTCAATACAATAAAAAAAGAGTCTTTTTAACAAAAATTGCTGGAAGAATTAGATATCTATATGGAAATAAAATAACTTCAACCCCTTCCTCATTCCCTACAAAAAATTAATTTGAGATATAGACTGAACCATAACACTCAGAGCCATAAACATCTAGGGAAGCAGTGTTTAAAAAATAACTATGAAAACAGGATAGGCAAAGATTTCTCAAACAGATTGCAAAATGCATCTACTATAAGAGGAAAAATGAGTAATTGGATTTTATCAAATTTAAAATGTCTGATTCTTAAAAGACAGACACCATTTAGACAGTGAATACTGAGCTACCAGTTGGTAAAAATGGTGTACATGGAAAAGAAGGCGTATCTAGAATATAAACGCTTCTACAGATAAACAATAAAAGACAAACACAATTAAACATGGCCAAAAATTTTAATGGGCCATTTATATAAAAAGGTGCCAACACAGTCACTTTTCAGATTAAGTTAAAATATTAAATATACATGATTATACCCAGCAGAGTGGCTACAATTTTTTAAAATACATATTGTCAATACCAAATGTTGGTATGGATGTGAAGCAGCTGGAACACTCGTATGGTATTGGTGGTTATGTAAACTGGTATAACCTCTGTGGAATAGTGTTTGGCATTTTCTAATAAAATGAAACATATATCTTACCTATGACTGAGGAATTATAACCTTTATATTCACCACTATTATCATACATATAAATATACACCCACAAAAAGATTCACTACGAGAATAATAGCAACCTTATTCATCACGGCCCAAACTGGAAACAACTGATGTGTCTATCAACCAAAGAACAGATAAAAATATCATGGCTATTCACATAACTGAATGGTATGCAGCAATAAAATAATAATCACAATGAACTACAAATAGATACAAATGCAACATGGTTAAATCTCAAACATTTTGTTGAGTGAAATTAGCCAGACACAGAAAAGTACGTTCTATTTATAAAGTGTAAGAACAGTCAAAATCCACCTACAGTGTTAGAAATAAGTAGGAGTTTAATTTGGGGACAGATAAAGGGAATTTTTTGGAAAAAATATGTGAGGGAACTTTCTGGAGTGATGGAAATTTTTGTCTCTTGCTTTGAGTGGTGATTTTATAGCTATGTAAAATTGGCAAAACTCTTCAAACTGGTAATGATACAGCAGCAAATACCTGGAAATATGATTCCATGCTTAAATATATATATATTTCTTTCTTACATAAACAATTTAATTTCAACAGAAAATATATTTTTCTCTAAGTTTCATGGATGTACTAATATTTTTAATTGAACCTATTATTTTATACTCTCAACTGTTGCAAAAAGCAGGAGACATGTAACAACACTGGTGAATTCTTATCACTTTTAACTTAATGTAGAGTAAAATGGTAAAATGTATTCTTCATATTTAAACAATTTTTGTTTCCATTTGGTTGCCTTCATTTTAATATTTCTATTAATAAATTTACCATGTTTTATATAAGTTATTTTGTTATGCCATTTAGCCATATGAGTATGTTTAACTTATTCTAAACTGTTATGTGGGAAATCCTAACATAAAAGATCACCTTAAGGGAAAACACTTATCTGTTCATTAAACACACAATTATCCATCACCTGTACTCTCTTAGGCCCTTGGGAAACACATATCATGACAGGATGAAAGAAAGGAAATAAATATGAAGAGATAAAGTGTTTTTAATGTTTGTTTTGCTTTACTTTTCTTCTTGTTTGTTTAATTATGTGAATTAAAGGAAAGAGGAAAATGATTACATTCTACATGCAGAGAGAGGAAATGGAATTCAAAACACATAAAGAACAGACTTGGAAAAAGCAACTCAGAGCAAAGAAGTTAAGGATGTAAGCATATTTTATACTAGTAATATGAGCCCCTCAAAAATTTTACACATAAAGGCTTCTCTTTTCTCTGAAAAAGGAAGTAAATTGCCCAGTTTATTAAGTCTCTGTGATGAGAACACCTCTTGTACTTCTTTTCCTTATACACAAGGTAAGTTCACAAATTTGGGCTTTCTGAAGGAAACATTCGTAAAAAGCCTTCACTCCTCAATCCCCTATTTAACTGAGCAAGAAGAGTACTTTTCCTATGTTTATTTGAATAATAATGCCAGGTAATTATAATTCTTGTACAATATTAGGGCAAAAACAGCTAAATAACTTATTTGAGATTTGTGAATTCTTAAGCATTTTCCTGAAATTCATCTTAACTATTACAAGTCAATGACAGTGTTAACTCTCATAAATATAAACCCAGGGATTCCTAAGGTAAATTAATAGAAATTTTCTTTATAAACTTCCTTTTGAGTTTAGTTCTGATTGACTCAACAGTCATTATAACAAGGAGGTTTGATCAAAACATTGTCCCTGACATCTGTCATCCTATTAAATCTGGTCTCCACATACACTAATTGGTTGAATGAACATTGATTGATGCTGAAAATTGTAATTGGAAAGAGTTATAATTTCCCATGAACAGAAAGAAATATGTGCATATATTTTTCTGTCTGTGGGAAATTATATATATTATGTATGCATACATATATTAATGCATTGAGGTTAATTTTGTCTTACAGTTTATGGCAAAGCATAGCAACGAGAAGTATTTCTCTTGGTACCAATACATATTATAGAATACTCACTGAGATCTATCAATGTGCTCAGCCAGGACAATCTAAACCAATATAATCTTTTTATTTTACTGTTCCCATTTTACATGTCTATAGATGAATTTAATCTATTTCTTCTAATGGCTCTCCTGTTGATGACCTAGATTCAAATGTCAGCGTCAGATTAGGTTAGGGTAGGACAGGAGCACCTTTATTGCGGAAATTAGGTCTCCTTACCCTATGTCTGAAAATACCAGGACTACTTAAATATAAAATTGTAAAGTCAGTAGAAATAGAAGATGAAACTAGAGAGTTTTGTGAATTCACAGACAACTGTAAACCTAGAAAATTGGAGGTAAGCAAGTTATTTTTGGATTCCTGTTGTAAAAAAGAGTGAAGGAGAATTGGTAAGCTCAACAACACATACTGAAAAAATTCTAGACTAGATGATTACGTGTATGAGCTGAGGAAATTAAAAAAACAATGATCACTCTATGTATGAAATTATTAAAAACATATCTACATAGAAATTAATAAAATTTTTCTAAGGTGGAAGTCAGTTTAATACAAAAAATTCCTGGTCACTCTACTTGTAGTATAATTTCCAAATAAGAGAGATGCAACCCAATTTGTATCTATGGTTTTCATGTGGCATTTCCAAGAAACTGATTTTAGTTCAGTTTAAGGAAGAAGAAATTAGGGCTGTCCTTTAGAATAAAGTCCAGTGCTGAGCAATAAAATTTTACATTCTAGATGCTTGATACTATCTCCTTGAGTTTTTTTCAGACAGGATTCCTATAAAATGTTTATCACAGTATATGGCATGTATACAAGATGATTTTAGATAGTATGTAAAAAAACAGCCTAATATGTATTCCAAATACAATTAACACAAAGGGAAAGGGACTGAGGAGGATGGGTGGGAAGGGAGGGACAAGGGGGGAAAAGAGGCATTACGATTAGCAGATGTAATGTTGGGGGGGCACGGGGAGGCCTGTACAACCCAGAGAAGACAAGTAGTGACTCTATAGCATCTCACTATGCTGATGGACAGTGAATGTAATGGGGTTGGTGGGGGGGACCTGATGAAGGGGGTAGTGTAATCACCATAATATTGCACATGTAATTGTAGATTAATGATATCAAAATAAACAAAAAAATGAATGAAAAAAGTACAATTAACACATCGAATCTGATTTCAAGGAAATATTAATTTAATAATGAAATTACTAGGTGATATAAAAAATGAGAAAGTGTTAATAAGAGGACTAAATTTGGAGAACATGATAAATTCTAAGATTTCTTGAGACCTTGCTAACTCCTAAATCTTTCTTCTTTTATACTGTGTCTTGGCTTTTAAATGAAAGTTGTTGATTGCACTCTTCTCATATTGCCTAATTAGTGTTCACTACCTCTTCCTAAATAGACATTCAGTAAATAGTAATTTATTTAATTTGATTATGTATAGTCAAAAGTTTTAAATTTTTTCCAGATGTCTTCTTGTTTGGAAAAATAATTTTATTGACTTTATAAAGAGGCAATTTGATGTAATTCATGGTCTAAATGGAATGTTAATCATATTTTTAAAGTTTCTTATATCAATCAGCTGAGAATGTGTCCCAATAGCAATCAAACTTTCAAAATCACAAAGCAGAAACAATACTGTTTTGTTTTAAAACTCCATTGGTAAATACTGGCAGAGCTTTTATGGTTTAGAGCAAAATCTTTATGAACCCAGAAATACAGGATGTTGGCAAAATACTTAAACTTTGTATTGTCTTAAAAATGACTGATGGCATATTTAATAATATTGTCAGGCCTCAAAATTACAAATATATTTTGGTCTTAAAGCTCAATTTTAAGTTGATTATTTATAACTCGAACATATACTTCAATGGGAAAATACTAAGTTGTTGCTCTTATTATTAGTATCTGCTATTCTCCCATTCAATATCCCTTTCTTACCCAGTTTCCTTCCTTTAAGATGTTTTGAGTCTTACCCTTACCTAAAGCACCATTCTGTATTTTCCACCCACCTCCTCCAAAGTGTTTCATGAAGTTATTTCATAAAGTTATTCTATATGATCAAAAACTCTGATTATTAAGAGCTACTGATTTCACAGTGTTATAGGAATAATGAAATATGATTTAACTATTTCACATTAATATATGATATTTCCCTCTTGAAAGTCTTATAGATTAAAAAGAGTGTATTTTTAAAATTTACAGTGATTATCTAAAGGCAGTACTTTCTTGAAATTGACTACTAAATTTATTTCAACCAAGGCTGATTGTTTTCTGGGTTAGTTAGAGTATCATTTGTTATATTATCATTTCAGTTTTTGTTTTTTTTTCATTATTCCACCTCTGAATTTAAAAGACCACCAAAAATTCCAAGTCTTATTTCTCTCCCACAAAACTTCTGTGGCCAAAGTGGTGAGCTTTGGTGGCTTGGGAAAGGCCAGAGGAAAAGCTACAGGAGAGGTGGTGTCAGTCAGTAAGTGAGGGATAGTCTCAGTAAAGGTCATTGTAACATGATTTATTATTTTTTTAGGGTTATCAGGAGAAACAGAGACAGTTGTGTGTGTGTGTGTGTATGCATGTGTACATGTGTCTGTGTGTATGTGTATCTATGTGTGTGAGAGAAACTTCAAAGAATTGGCTTATGCAATTGTGGAGACTGGCAGGTCCGAAATCTGAGAGGCAGGAAGGCAGGCTGGAGAACCAAGTAAGAATTGATGCCTTATCTGCCATATGAAGGCAGTATATAGCGAGAATTCCTTCTCAAAGGAACCTCATGTCTTTTTCTTTAAGGCCTTGAACTGATTGGATGAAGTTGGAGGTTTTGGAGGTTAATCTGCTTTACTCAGAGTTTACTGATTTAAACGTCAATCTCATTGAAAAGTGCTTTCATAGCGTTATCTAGACTGTGTTTGACCAAATACTTTAGTTTAGCCAAGTTGACACATAAAATTAACCACCACAGACTACCTGCCAGGACTGTAAACATGATGTTTTAGGTTTAAATATATTTAAATGCAAATATAATTAATTTCTCCTATTTTATAGTAAGTAATAGTATCATTACATGATTAAAAAATAGGAAACAAAATTAACCAAGTACCTTTTTGAAATTTAGTACTAATTATTTTTATTAAATAAATGACCAGTATTATTTATATTTTTAATGACTGTTATTATTTTATGATTAAAAACTCTCACTTGTGAAACTGATAGAGATTATGCTCATTGTTCCTGGAGAATAAATGTATGGAATATATATTCACATAAAATTAGTCAGAAATGAAAATATTTCTTAAAGTGAATCTTGCAGTCACCTCATCTAGAGTTGATGCAAGAGAAGAGCACATTTATATTTTGTACCTGCATAAAATTCAATGTAATTATATACATTCTCCAAAAAAGAAAAGAAAAAAATATTTTCCACTCTGGGGTCTATACTTTCCTTTTAATTAATTTAGCAGCATACTTAATTTATACAGGACATAAATTTTTTTACATAGCATAAGCAATTATTACTAGCCTTATTATTTCATTTCTCCTTGAACAATAAAGGCAATATTTTAAAGTTTAAGAGACAGATAAAATTTTTTAAATGCAAACAACTAAAAAAGACACTGAAAGATCTTCTTCACTGGTTTTATAATAAACACAGATCCACTCATACAATCCTAAAATAAATAGTGACATTTTATGTTTAATGAAGTTCCTTTCTTTAATAGCTTATAATAAGAAAAAATGCTGATTTTTAAGTGAAATACTTTTATCTCTTTATCTGTAGCAATATAAATCACTCCTTTAGGGTTATTATAATGCTGAGCAACAAGAAAGGCACATACACACATAATGAATACAAATGAAAGGTAATAGTTAGCTAAATAACTTGTGCCACGTAGATGCATGAAACACTAATTTGGAAATTTCTAGCAACCAAAGGGAATATCAATGAGAAATAACCTAGAGCAAGAAAGGATCAGTTTGATGAATTGGGCTGTATTAAAGAAGTTGTGAGACATCTTTTTTCAACTCTAGCAATAAAATAGACAAAACTTTCATGTGAGAAAGTAATATTTTATTCTTGGAAAATGAAAACTTAGAACCTTTTCCTTAAGGGAAGAACTTTGCATTTAAACCATTGGCTCCTAAGAGACATTTTCAGGATGAAAAAAATCAAAAGATTCATTTTACTTGGAGCATTAAAAAAGATGAAACACATGGGGCTCCTGGTATTTCTCTCATTTAAGTTTAGTGTCACGATGGTTTGATAGGGCCTGAACATTCATTTAAAAAGATATGCCAAGTAATTAAAAATATTGCAGGTAAGTTGAACATTTGACCTATTTGCTTATTTTAAGCTCTGCCTCGGGATCATTCCTATTCCACATTGTAGGCTATTCCACAGAAGTTATAGGCCATGCATATATTTTAGTATGATGAATGTTGGTATTAAAAGGCTACAGTATGTCCCATCTGAGGCAGCACTTTATATCAGTGTAGAAATTTAGTGTGAGATTGAGGGTTACTGCAGCGTCCTAAGGAATCAAGAAAAGTCATATTCTAATGTAATGAATATTCAGAAGGAATGACACATATATGTACCATGTTTTCATCATCTCTCAAACAGTACTATAATACACATTCTAAAATAGTACATTTTCACTTTTGTAGCAATATTCACTCAACTTTATACTTTAATTCTTTCATTCATTTATGTATTCCTTTTTTTATTCAACACATACTTATTGATCATCAATTATGTTTCCAGGAATTTGTCTAAGTCCTGGGACATAGCAATGAATGAAAGAAAGAGAATCCCCAATACCTGTGTAAGTCCAGGGGGAGGAAATCCCGGGGCAAAATACCTCTAAAAACCAAAATCAGTCAAAGGGAGAAATAAAGTTTAAAACCCATTTATTGCTTACAAACTGCAGTCCGGCCCATCTCTCTCTCCTGCTCCAGCAGCAGCAAAACTGGCCCTCCTCCTCACCTCTCAGGTACAGATAAGCCCTCCCTTGCCCAGGTAATTATCCATTGATATGGAGATGAACTTGTCTCCACCCCTGAGGAATTATGCAAATCCACTAAAGCCACGCTTCTTTCCACCCTTGAGCTCCTGTTGATATGCATATATACTAAAGCCAGGCGAGATATTTTGGATAAATTACAATTTTACTCACACCCTGTTTAGTGAGGAGAGATAGAAAATAAACAAAATAAATAGATACAATATATGGTGTCCTAGGTGATTAATAATAAAGCATGATGGAAATTGGGAGTGATGGCTAGGAATGGTGAGATGTAATTTTATTAAGCACAGTTACAGAAAGCCTCAGTTAACAACTGCCATTTGAGAAAAATACTGAAGGGTGAGAGGAAAACCACAAGCTAATAACTTGGAGAAAATCCTTTCAGACAGAGAAAAGCAAGCACAAAAACACTAAAATGGGAACATGACTGGCAAATCCAACAGCAAAGGTCTTATTGTTGGAATGGAGCAAATGAATTCAGAGAAGGGGCTAGACTTTCCAGGAACTTGTAGGGCACAAATTGTCTTTTTTCTTGCCTGAGCTTTTCTTCTTATTGGAGGGCATTGTAGGGCCTGAGCTAAGGATAATATGATCTGACTTACTTAGGTTTTAATAGTAAAACCCTTGTGGCTGTGTTGAGAATTGATTGTATGTGGGCAAGGAAGAAGGCAGTTTAAACAGTTAGGGGACTTTCCCATTAATTCAAGTGAGAAATGACAGTGGCAGAATAGCTGCTGAAAACTGGTCAGATACTACATGAGATCTGACTTTAGAGCAAACAATCTAGGCACAAAAAATTTCCTCTTCTTCCCTCATGGGCCAAGATCTTTTGCTTCTACCTAGGGTTAACAGATAAAATGCAGGATTCTCTGTTAAATTTGAATACAGATAAATGATAAATCATTTTTAGTATGTCATATGGAATATACTGCCCCAAGCAATGCAAACATACTTATACTACAAAATGTTTTTTGTATTTGTATATCTTTTGTATTTGAAATTTAAATTTAACTGGCCGTGTTGTATTTTTATTTGTTGAATGCAGCAACCCTATTTCTATCCTTTCCCCAGTTACAGTGGATCTTTACTTACATCCTGTTGGTGAGGGTGTTCTTATATTTCCCCAGATGCAGATTTGTTTTCCTTCTACCAACCCCAAGACCCCAAAGCAATGAATTTAGTCTGGTCCCTGGGAACTGGAGAGTTTGATCTGCTTAACCAGTAGCCTAAGATTTTTTTCTCCAATGAGAGAAGATTCTGAGGGAAATGGGCATGGTTCTGTGTCTTTCTCTAGGAGCAGCCAGTGACCCTTCTGCCAGTATCATGGTGAATGGCTTTCTTTGGTTTTCTGCCTTGCTCCTAATCATCCTTCTTATTTATGGCCCTGGGGGAGGGAGGGTGCTTAGATTCACCTGGGGATTGGGGGTCTCAGCTTTTCAAAACTGTCATCCTGTCTCACATTTGACTTTTAAGAATTGGTTAACATTTTACATTATTTCTTCTTACCCTTTGGTAGAGTTACCACACTTTTTGCATGCTCTTCCAAAGGTGAAAAACTTCCTGTGTCTCATTTCTCCCAGGTATGACTTGTCACTCTTTGGAGGCCAATTTGTTTGATTTATTATCTGATTTCTCACTGTTAGGGTGGAAACAGTAATCTCTTGCAGCTCCTACTGGTTCAGTGGAATAAGACCATTAAAAGCTTAAAGAAAATTTAGACATGTTATCACACCACCTTTTTTTTGTTTTCTACCCATTATCCTGGAAGACTAGAGATAAGAATGTTGATTTCATTGTCACCACTAAAAACAAATAGTCAATAAGAAGTGCCTGTAAAGGGAACAGAAATTTAGAGAATTAAAATTTAGGTGAGTAAATAAAACATACTGCTCCTTAAACCAATACTATGCCTGTGTATTCTCCTCTTGTTCCTGTTCGGCCTGACATTGCTGGAAATGTTCATGGAAACATGTGTTAGGTATCAGGATAATATTTAATCTCTCCTACCTCTTAATCTCTACCTAGCAATCTGTTTATATACTTCATCTTGATTCTCTCTCTGGGGAAGTATTTTTAAACTGTCTATTCTTTTCGGACCTCTCTTTCAGTGACACTTTTAATATCATTCTTCTCTTTCAACTGAAAGGTATCCTGCCTAATTTATCAAGAATGGAGCTCATTTGGCATAGCTCCCTCAGTTTCACCACGGAAACGTTCAATTATAGTTTACCCTCGTATTCACACATCATGGCTTCCTTTCCTTCTGCCGCAAAAGGGCATTCTTCCTTTCCAAAACCAAAATGCTCCCTGTTACCTTGACACTTTTTCACATTTAATGTTAACATTATTTGGAATTAATCTTTCTCCTTGTCACTGAGTAGTCCCAATTTCACCCTGCATCCCTGTGATATTGCTGTTATTCATTTTACTTATCCATGAACTATAATTGCCCAATGTATTTTTGCTATTATTTTTAACAAATAGCTCTGTTAAATCAGTTAAGAATAAGAACAATAAAATATTCTATTTTACCATTCTTGCAGGGCAGATATACCTGCGGAAAGACCCTTCAGTTTTTGTTTGTATGAGAAAGTATTCATTTATTCTCCTTTCTTAAAAATAATGTGAGTGCATACAGAATTCTAGGTCATTGTTGTGTTTTTTTTAACTTTTAAGATTTCATTCCACTCTTCCCTTGCTTGTATAGTTTTTGAAGAGATGTCTGATGTAATTCTTACCTTTCCTCTTCTGTAAATAAAGCACTTTTTCCTTTGACTTCTTTCAAGGTATTCTTTCTCTGATTTTCTGCAGTTTGAATATGATATGACTAGGTATAGATTTTTTTAGTATTTACCCTGCTTGCTGCTCTCTGAGTTCCTTGGTGTTAGTCATTAATTTTAGAAAACGTTCAGCCATTGTTAATTTAAATAATTATCTTTCCCTTTTCTCTCTTTCATCTCTTTCTGGAATTTCTGATTATGTGAGTTACACCTTTTGTAACAGTCCCATGATTCATGGATATCCTCTTCTGCTTATTTATTGGTCATTCATTTTTCTTTGTTTTTCAGTTTGGGAAGTTTCCATTCATGTGTCTTCAAACTCACTGATGCTGTACCCAGCTGTTTCCAGCCTAATGATGGATCCGTCTTTGCTAAGTCTTTGATTTCTCACATTTCTTTTGGACTCTTTCTTAGGGTTTCCACCTCTTTGCTTACGTTAGTTATCTATTTTTTTTCATGTTGTCAATTCTTTTTCATGGATTCCTTAACATATGAATCATAGTCAATTTAAATTTCTGTCTGATAATTCCAAAATCTCTCCTTTATCTGATTCTGGATGCTCATTTTCTCTCTTCAGACTGTGATTTTTCCTTGCCTTTTTACCATGTTTTGTAATTTTTTGTTGAAAGCTGAACATACTAAACCAGGAAATAAGAACTGAGGTAGAGAGGCCTTTTGTGAGAGGTGGTATGTTTATGTGGCTAGGGGCTTTGCTGCATTTAATGTCCTCCATAGCTGTGCGGGTCAAAGGCTTCAATTACCTCTATGCCTTGATTTCTGTCTCCATTGTTATCTTTGGTTTTCCTGGAAACTTCTTCTTTTTCTAAATATTATATTGGTTTCAGATGTACAACACAGTGATTCAATAATTATATACATTATTATATTCTCACCATGAAAGGTGTAGTTACCATTTCTTATCATACAAAGTTATTACAATATTATTGACTATATGACCTATGCTACACTTTCATTGCCACAACTAATTTATTTTATAATTGGAAGTTTATACCTCTATTCCCTTCATCTAGTTCACCCATCCCCCACCTACTTCCCTTTGGCAACAAGCAGTCTGTTCTTCATGTTTGGAGTCTATTTCAATCTTCTTAGTTGTTGATTAGTCTTGTTTTATAGATCTACATACAAGTGAAATCATATGGTGTATGTCTTTCTCTGTCTGAATTATTTCCTTTGGTACAGTACTTTTTAGGCCCATCCATGTTGTCATAAATGGCAAGATTCCTTTTTTTATATCTGTGGAATATTCCATTGTATATTTGTACCACATCTTCTTTATCATTCATTTATCAGTGGACACTTAAGTTGCTCCTGAAAGGACCAAACTAAGGCCACGACAGGCCTCAGAAAGCCGCAGAAATCAGAAGGCCTAAGTTTCAGTGTCCCCGAAACCACCTGAAGGAATAGGAAAATTTTAAGTAAGCTCTGACCCTTGGCCTGAGTCATAAAAACCGGCCTGGACATAATAGTTTGCAAAACAGGACCTGAGTATATACCAGAAACCAACGAACTGTAAAGATAAAGTTAAGAATGCTGAAGCCCTGTGGGGGGACTCTAATAGAAATATTTTTGCTATCAATAGACCACCCCCACCCCTCCCCTTAAGTATAGTTTCTTTCCCTTTAAAACCTCCTGTAAAATTCTGCTCGGGGTCGGACTCTGCTCCTACGTGAGATATGAGTCTTGACCCCAGCGCGCTGGTGAAATCAATAAACCTCTTGCTGTTTGCATCAAGACTGGTCTCTTGTGAGTATTTGGGTCGCCGTCCATCCCGGGGCTAAGCAGGGCCTGTTTTCCGGGCCTTACATTTGGGGGCTCGTCTGGGATCTGCGGCCACCCTATTCTCCAGAGACCCACTTGGAGGTAAGCGAAGGATCCTTAAGTTTCTGTGTGCACCGGTGCCTGTTTGTTCTGTCAGATATCTGGGTCTGTGAAAAAGCGCTTTTCGGTTTGGCAGCCACTCGCCGCTCCCGTAAGGGAACGGAAAGCTGTGGTAAGGCAGACATGCCAGGGGCCACAAGCTGCAACCCTGGGGGACGCCCCTGGGTGTGAAACGGGGGATTTTTCCGCCCATCTGTTGGAGGGGGAAAGAGTCCGGTTTGAGCGGATTCAACGGAGGGACCCTCCCCCATCTGAATACCTCTCGTGTCTGTGGAGTACGAGAGGAGGAAAGTGTTTGTTGGCGTCTTTTGTCATTTTGTGTCTTGCTGTTTTTGTGTATTTGGAGACGATTGAAATGGGACAGACTGTGACGACCCCCCTGTCTCTGACATTCGACCACTGGACGGACGTTAAGAAAAGGGCCCATGACTTGTCTGTAGAAGTTAAGAAAGGACAATGGCAGACCCTCTGCTCGACTGAATGGCCAACCTTCAATGCAGGTTGGCCTCCTGAGGGTACTTTTAATAAAGAGTTAATTTTTGCAGTTAAAAATCTTGTTTTTCAGCCAGGACCCGATTCTCACCCTGACCACCAACCCTACATCATGATCTGGCAGAATTTGGTAGATAATCCTCCTGCGTGGGTAAAACCCTGGGTCCAAAAATCCAAGAAACCAAAGTTTCAAGTGTTGGTACTAAATAGGGGCAGAGCTGCAGGAACCCCCAAACCTAAAATATATCCTGAAGTAGAATCCCCTCCCAAATGGCCGGAACCTAACCCTCCCCCGTATTATCTTGAAAAGGCGGCAGAACCTGCTGAACAGGCGGCAGAACCTGCTCCAGCCCCTGAGTCACAACC
This sequence comes from Smutsia gigantea, assembly GCA_032199065.1. Lineage (NCBI taxonomy): Eukaryota > Metazoa > Chordata > Mammalia > Pholidota > Manidae > Smutsia > Smutsia gigantea. The sequence continues at coordinate 22,928 of JAVSCE010014858.1, forward strand.
TGCTCAGCCGGTAGTACAAGAAAGGGAAGAGGAAGGGCCCAATGCTCCCCCTTTACCAGCAGCAGCGGGTACCAGGAGTCGTAGAGGGGCCCCTCCTGGGGATGGGCCAGATTCTACTGTCACTCTCCCACTAAGAGTTTATGGCCCACCCGTGCCGCCCCCTGGAGTCCAACCCATGCAGTATTGGCCATTTTCTTCTGCAGATATATATAATTGGAAGGCTAATCATGCTTCCTTTTCAGAAAATCCTGTAGGACTTACAGGATTGATGGAGTCTCTCATGTTCTCCCACCAACCCACTTGGGATGATTGCCAGCAACTGTTGCAGTCTCTTTTCACCACGGAAGAGAGAGAGAGAATCCTGTTGGAAGCCCGGAAAAATGTTTTAGGAGACAATGGGCAACCCTCCCAACTTCCCCATGTGATAGATGCTGGATTCCCGTTGACTCGACCCAACTGGGACTTCAATACTCCGGAAGGTAGGGAGAGGTTGACAGTCTATCGCCGGGCTCTGGTGGCAGGTCTCAATGGGGCTGCGCGACGGCCCACTAATCAGGCTAAGGTAAGAGAAATTCTTCAGGGGCCCACTGAACCGCCTTCAGTTTTTCTTGAGCGCCTCATGGAGGCTTATAGGCGCTATACTCCTTTTGATCCCACCTCTGAGGGACAGCGGGCAGCCGTAGCTATGGCATTTATAGGGCAATCAGCTTCTGATATCAAAAAGAAGCTGCAGCGCCTCGAAGGATTGCAGGATTTTACTTTACAGGACCTAGTGAAGGAGGCTGAGAAAGTGTATCACAAAAGAGAGACAGAGGAAGAGAAGGAAGAAAGGCAGAAGAGAGAGAGAGAGGAAAGGGAGGATAAAAGAGACAGAAGATAGGAGAAAAACTTATCTAGAATTTTGGCCACAGTGGTAGGAGAGAAAGAAAGAGGATTTCAAAGACCTAGGCAGGTAGGGAACCTGAGCAACAGGGGCCAGAAGACAACGAGAAGCATGGGCAGACCACCCCTTGGTGAAGATCAATGTGCCTACTGCAAGGAGAGAAGGGGAGTAGCCAGGGGAGTTCTTACCCAGGCCTTGGGACCCTGGAAGAGGCCGGTGGCATACCTGTCAAAGAAACTGGACCCAGTGGCCAGCGGATGGCCATCCTGCTTAAAGGCCATTGCAGCAGTCGCGATCCTGATCAAGGATGCTGACAAACTGACTATGGGACAACAGGTGACTGTAATTGCTGCCCATGCCCTAGAGAGTGTTATTCGCCAGCCTCCTGATCGGTGGATGACGAATGCTCGCATGACCCACTACCAAAGCTTACTGCTGACGGAGAGAATCATCTTTAGCCAGCCTGCCCTCCTCAACCCCGCTAACTTATTGCCTGAGGACACTGAGGAGCCAGTTGTTCATAACCTGTGCAGACATACTGGCCGAGGAAACTGGAGTCAGAAGTGACCTCACAGACACCCCCTGGCCTCATGGTACCACTTGGTTCACGGATGGCAGCAGCTTCGTAGTTGAAGGTAAGAGGATGGCTGAGGCTGTGGTAGTGGATGGTGAGCGAACAGTATGGGCAAGCAGTCTACCTGAAGGGACCTCAGCTCAAAAGGCAGAACTCATAGCCTTGATACAGGCTTTGAGGCTAGCTGAGGGGAGAGTCATCAATATCTACACGGATAGTAGATATGCCTTTGCCACAGCACCTGTACATGGTGCCATCTATCGGCAGAGAGGATTACTAACATCAGCAGGTAAAGAGATTAAAAATAAAGAAGAAATTCTGAGTCTATTAGAGGCAGTGCATTTGCCTAAAAAGGTGGCCATCATACACTGCCCTGGGCACCAAAAAGCCACCGATAAGATAACTAAAGGAAATCAGTTGGCTGATCAGACAGCAAAGAAAGCTGCTCATGGAACCCCAATATTGCCAGCAATGAGTGACTATAAGACAGAGCCCAGCCCTGAGGGATTCCAGTATACTAGAGAAGATTGCCAAGTCATGAATCGCCTAGGGTATACTATAGAGATGCCTCAAGGATTAAGAAAGACAGAAGATGGGAAAATCATATTCCCCCAGAGGGAGGCTAAAGAATATGTGGAACAGCTCCACCGGCTCACCCATCTGGGACCAAACACCTGAAAAAGACAGTAAAATCATCCCCCTACTATGTAATTGGACTTCATGAAGTTGTTAATGCTGTAGTTAAAAGTTGTATTCCTTGTGCCATGACGAATGCAGGTTCCAACCGACGCCCCCCTGGATGAAGATTGTGGGGTGATCGACCTGGGGCTTACTGGGAAATAGACTTTACTGAAATAAAACCTGCCAAATATGGAAATAAATATCTATTAGTTTTTATAGATACCTTCACAGGATGGGTAGAAGCATACCCAACTAAGACAGAGACTGCCAACATAGTGGCCAAGAAGATATTAGAAGAAATTTTTCCCAGGTTTAGAATCCCTAAGGTAATCGGATCTGACAACGGGCCCGCCTTTGTTGCTCAGGTAAGTCAGGGACTGGCCAAACAAATGGGGTTTATTTGGAAATTACATTGTGCATATAGACCCCAAAGCTCAGGACAGGTAGAGAGAATGAACAAAACTCTAAAAGAGACCTTAACTAAATTAGCCTTAGAGACCGGTGGGAATGACTGGACAGCTCTCCTTCCCTTTGCCCTGTTCCGGGTAAGGAACACCCCAGGGCATCTTGGACTAACCCCCTATGAGCTTTTGTGTGGAGGACCACCCCCCTTGGTGAAAGCAGGAAAAATACATAACCCTGATGTTGTTCTTTCTCAATCTTTGTTCGTCCGCCTAAAAGCCCTAGAAGTAGTTCGCCAGCAGGCATGGGAACAACTGAAAGAAGTTTACTCCACTGAGACCACCACCGTCCCTCACCAGTTCCAAGTGGGAGACGCTGTCTACGTACGCAGACATCGTGCTGAGAATCTCGAGCCCCAGTGGAAAGGACCCTACCTAGTCCTGCTGACAACTCCCACTGCAGTGAAGGTGGAAGGAATAGCCGCCTAAATCCACGCCTCCCACCTAAAAGCTGCACCAAAAGAAAAAGATGAGTCCTGGCACGTAGAAAAGACTGATAATCCTCTTAAGCTTCGCTTGCGCCATAACCCTGACCCTCTCTAACCCCCATCATCCCTGGAAGTCCACTTGAAAGGTCGTTAATCTTGCCTCTAGTGAAGTTCTCAATCAGACTTCCCAGATTGTCCCTAGGGGCATGTAGTTTCCTGACCTCCAGTTTGATCTAGGCGACCTACTACAAATCACCTGGGATAATGCATTCATACAGCAACACCACTTCTACGCTTGCCCAGGTTCTGACCTTTCTAAGGCCAAACAAAAGCTTTGTGGGAGGGCCGATAGTTATTATTGTGCCTCATGGGGTTGTGTATCCACCGGGCATACCTAGTGGGCGGCCCCAATTAGAGATGACCTAATCTCCCTGGTTTACTACTTTAATATCTTCCCTTTTAGGACCTATTCTGATTCTGCTTCTGTTACTCACTGTTGGCCCTTGCATTCTGAACAGATTAGTAACTTTTATTAGAGAACGGATTAGTGCAGTACAAATCTTAATGTTAAGACAACATTACCAGTCCGTACCTGATTCTGAAAAAGAATTTTATGTTAATACGGAATTCTAGTTCTATGATTAGAACTATGCATAAGAAGAAGTGGGGAATGAAAGGACCATACTAACGCCATGACAGGCCTCAGAAAGCCTCAGAAATCAGAGGGCCTAAGTTTCAGTGTCCCTGAAACCACCTGAAGGAATAGGAAAATTTTAAGTAAGCTCTGACCCTTGGCCTGAGTCATAAAAACCGGCCTGGACATAATAGTTTGCAAAACAGGACCTGAGTATATACCAGAAACCAACGAACTGTAAAGATAAAGTTAAGAATGCTGAAGCCCTGTGGGGGGACTCTAATAGAAATATTTTTGCTATCAACAGACCACCCCCTCCCCTCCCCTTAAGTATAGTTTCTTTCCCTTTAAAACCTCCTGTAAAATTCTGCTCGGGGTCGGACTCTGCTCCTGCGTGAGATATGAGTCTTGACCCCAGCGCGCTGGTGAAATCAATAAACCTTGCTGTTTGCATCAAGACCGGTCTCTTGTGAGTATTTGGGTCGCCGTCCATCCCGGGGCTGAGCAGGGCCTGTTTTCCGGGCCTTACACTCCCATATCTTGGTTCTTGTAAATAATGCTGCAATATACATAAGAATGCATGTATTCTTCAAATCAGTGATGTTTTTTCTTTGGGTAAATTCCCAGAAGTGAAACTTCTGGGTCATATGGTATCTGTATTTTTAGTTTCCTGAGGAACCTCCATAGTGGCTGCACCAGTTTACATTCTCACCAACAGCACATGAGGGTTCTTTTATCCACATCATTGTAAACACTTGTTATTAGCCATTCTTACTGGTGTGAGGTAACATCTCATCACTGTAGTTTTGATTTGCATTTCCCTGATGATTAAGAATGTTTAGCATTTTTTCCTGTGACTGTTAGACACCAGTATGTCTTCTTTGGAAAAATATCTTTTCAGGTCCTTTGCCTATTTGGGTTCTTTGTTGTTGTTGTTTTGGTGAGAAACTCCTTAAATAGAATCTGTCTTGAAGCTCTTTCAGTTAAAATCCACTGTTAGTATTCTGAAGCTTTGTTGATTTCTGATAAGATACTGGGGAGGAAGACCATTCTATAATTTCATGATTAATTGCCCATTTTGTGGGGGTGTCTGGGTTGTGGCTTTAGTGGCATTTCTTAGCTTTTTTAATCTTCCCTAGTGAGATCTGAAGGCTACTGGGTGCTGGAATTGTCTAATCCTTCTTCCCCTCGGTTGAATAAAGCTCTGGTAAAGTATTTTCCCTTAAGGGCAGTCTGTTATGGGGAACATAATGGTCTGAGCATATTTTAAAATTGTTATTCTCCTTCCCCTCCTCCATGACTAAAAGTAGGAGGTGATTTTTCTTGGACCTTCATCAAGAGAACCTGGCAGAGCTCCTGAAATTAAAACTTATGAAAGTGCAGGGGTCCTTCCTAAGATTGTGCTCACAGAAGTTTTTAACTCTCAAGATAATCCACATTGAGTTTACAATCATTTGTCAAATACTGGTTAAGTGTTCCTACCTGTTACTTGCTCCAGTGACTTCTGCTCTCTGTAAGCTGTGATTCTCTTTATTTGTCTGTGTCTCTAGTTTTCAGGGCAGTGGTTTACTGTGTGATCTCAGTTGGATCTAATGAGAGACATTGATTATCCGTGTATTTAGTTTGTGTGTTGCTGTGAGTATGGGTGTGATGACTTTCAAGATATTTATGTATCAGAGAAGAAACTAGAATTGTCTCATAGAATTTCTAAAGCCTACTATTTATATTAGTCTTGACATGCTTATCATATATTGCTGAGTACAATTTATTTTTGTATATATCACACTTAGTGGCACTTGCCACATACCTCAGTTAATTACAGTTTACATGGACAGGGGCAATTTTTTCTATCTCCTTCCTCTTTGATAAGTAAGTCCTAAATTTGAGACCATGTCTTATTTGCAGAAGCACTTCATCATTTCTGCAGCAGATATTTATTGGAGGCATGTTCCAGTCATGCTTGAATGTAAATGTTTAACTAAATACCAATTTTTCAATCCTGATACTTTATTTTTTTTTCTGTTCAGAGGAAGTTTCAGATATTTAAGTTCTTCTTAAGTTAAAAAAATATTCAGCTTTCTGAACTAAATAGTTTCCTATTGAAATGAGTATTTTTGTAAAAATTTTCCTTAGTTTCTTAACTTTGATAGTTAAGTTCAGCAATGTAGCAAAATAACTGGGCTATTTTTCTTTACTCAATCTTTGCCTTTTCTTGAACCAAATCTACCTTAACAGATAGAATTTTAGCAGATTCCCCCTAGAGAATTACTTCAAGCTATTTAAGCTGCCATCAGCTCCTGATTTAGCATTTTTAATAAACTTCCTAGGGCAAAGGATTAATTTCCCTGGACCCTCTTTATCCTTGATGTAAAAGTATAATGTTTAATCGAGGATGGATCATTGTTCTCCTGCTGTCTTCCCTGTGTGTTCATGAATAAGTAGATACAAGTTCAGGGAATGGAGGAAAGCCAGGGCAAAATAAAAGTATTCCCAACCCTTAAAATTTGTTGCTAAATAAAAGCAGCTAATACATATGAATGCAAACAGAATTACTTTTACCACATTAAAGTGAATGCATTAAAGAAACACATGTCTACCAAGGCAGTTTATAGCCAAATAGTTGCATTAAATTCCCTACATGCTTATTGGTCCTTATCTAAAACTCATCTAAAAACAGAAGTTCCACTATCTTAGCAAAACTATGGCACACATGATGACCCAGAAATTTTGGGCCATAGCATTATTAGGGAGGGACACTTGGATTAGTAAGTCAACTCTCCACAGTTCCTCAGCATTATAATGGAAAGTAAGTCTAAGAAAATATGTATAATCATTCCCACTTTCATTAATTAAAGTTAACCCGCAGAACCCAGTGGTTTCGTAACACACCAAATTATTATTTGTAAGATTCCCTAGTCTCGAATTTGTATCCACATAAAACTCTTTTCAGGAGAATGAGAAACTAGGTGAGACACCATGTATTAGCTTGAAAGAGGTGTAAGAAATGTTGGCAAACAACATGTTAATTAAGGATATTCTCTGTTAAAATCAACTTTCCACTCAGGTTTTCTAATAATATCTGATATAACTTATATATAACAAAAGCATATATTCTGTGGTAAGGCACAGAATGTCCTGCCTCAGTGCCATAAGTCAAACACAAACTAGAGCCACTGGCAAGGCTTTCCTTAAAATAATGAATGATAACATTATCTCACATGTGTCACTCTGTTTTTCTTCTTCTTTTGGGGGTAACCATATAATTTATTGTCCAGATGGAGCACTTTTGTGATAAAATATGGCACTTACTGGGCAGGATGTTGAGATAGCAGGCGTAAACTGAGACTATCACAGGAAAACCAAGGCATATTTAGTAAAGTATTTAACAAACTTCAGACTTATGGTTAAATGACTTATTTTCCTTCCACCAAAAAAGTTTTCCAAAATTGCCATTTTCTATGATAAAATGTGTATACTAGTAAAATAACTATGAAATATTAAAAAAATAAACACAAAATACCTCTTCTTAAAGTCAGTTTTAAAAATAATGATGAAGTAATCATTTTCAAAAGAAACTGGTTCCAAAACAAGACAATTTAAAATCAAATGTTTAGAAATATATCTAACATTAAAGTTTTTGTTGCTGAAAACAATGTATCTCACATGTAAAATTACATTATCTGTAGACTTTTACAAATTGGAAACTCATGCCTAGACTCTTAACGATTTCCGAAAGAAAGAGGTGTAATGGGGTGTGATTCCATATAATGAGGTACTTTTTAATTATTTTTTATATATTTCTTAATTTTATTTTTAAAAACTAACATTTTTTGCAGCTACACGATTACTGAAAAATTCATTGAAAAGTACAGAGAGCTCCAATGTACATACTCATAATACCCCATTTCCCCTATTAGTATCCTGCACTAGTGTACTACATTAGTTACACTGGATGATTAAGAATTGATACATTATTTACTAAAGTCCATAATTTACATTAGGGTTCCCTCCTGGTGTTGTACATTTTATGGATTTTGATAATTGTACATGAATTCATCATTATATCATATTGAATATTACAGTTAAAATGTAAACTAAGTTTGGATTAGACCCATGATATAGTGTATCAAAAGCGTAAAACCAGGATTTTCCAAATAATGAGACTATTTATTCCTTTACTCACTTAAAATCTATTATTAATATTTTGAGTAAGAGTCAATAAATATGTTTACTAATAATAGGTAAAATAATTTAGAATATTCTTTTATTCCATTTTTGTAACATTCTTTTACATTTTTCTTGTGTTTTGTTTTATAAAATGTTTGGGAAGCAGAAATTATAAGAGATTTTTTTTCCTTAAGATGTGCATTTTTAGTGATTTAATGATTTTTGAAAACTATAGTTAAGACTTCTTAGGCTTGTATTATGATGTGGTATTTTGTTTACCTCTCCACAATTGAAATGTGATTTAGAGATCATAAGGAGATCCAAACAAAAATAATATGGTGTATGATTGAAATCTGTGAAATAAGACCTCTAAGAATAAGAACTGGGAGAAGAGAGAGGCAATCAGTGACTTAAGTATAGCTGTCAAAGCTCATAGGAGTCATTAAATGAAACTCACTGGGCTTCTGCACTTTCCCTCTGAAGGCCAACCACAGTGAGTATGTTTTAAATTTGACAATGCTGGTGTTAGCCATACTGTCAGCATAAACTATCGGGTCACTCTCTAAAGATTTTATGTAGAAACTGAATGTTTATGCAAACTGGCGAACAATTCTGACTGCAAGCAGAAAACTAAACTAGTGCTTTTGATTCTTTCAGAACTGATACTTCCAAAGTAAAAACTGATACTTCTCCTCCTCAGTGACTGTCCCCTTAAACACCACTACCACTCTCACCCACTCCTATCCAGTCACCTGAGTAAGAGTCTCAAAACTTTCTTCCAAACAGTCTTTCACGACAGCTAAGTTGTAGACCAGATTGGAATGTCAATTTACTGACATAACACTCTAGTAGGACTTTGGTTCAGTGTCACAGGAAAGTTGGACAGAGTGAGTCCAAAGTCAAGGAAGCAAGCAAGTTTACTATGTTCTGGAACAGAATAGGCCCTAACCTTTTGTCCGACAAGCCCCGGCTGCCTACTGCAAGGCTCCTTTTACGGCGTTTTTGGCAGGGCAGAGAAGTCCTTCATTGACAGTTCTTGGCCTTTGTGGCCTGATCTGACTGGTGAAATGAGGACATGGGTTGCACCTGATCTCTGATGTTTCTCTATCTGGAGAGTCCCCGGACATTCCCCGAGTCATTCTAGCCATTCTAGCCCTCGTGGCTTCATCTGATTAACTCTTTAAATCATTCTTGGCCCTCATGTCCTCATCTGATCAGCTCTCTGAGTCATTCTAGGTCGGCTCTACTTTCTTTCTATCCCACTCATGTCTATCTTTCTGCCTAACAATACCAAGATTCCCAACAGTACCGAAGTTAAAGTAATATAATTCATGTTAATATATGTTGTCTGCATTCCTCCAAACACTAGGACTTCAACAAGAATCCATTTTTACTTCAAACACATTCTTTAAAAATAAGAGATGAGATATAAAAAGAAATGCTGGTATTGGAATTAATGAAACATTGGTATTTTCCTTCAAACTTTAGGCTTTTTCTCAAACCTAAAAAATAAGACTTTTTTAAAAATATCAAAATCACCTTCTGTACTACTTTGTTCAAATTACCTTTCCAATTTGAATCAACTTCTTGCAGTAATACCTTTAAAGTTTTCTGCTGTGAAGAATATTTAATTATGTGATTTCTTTCATGATGCATGTAGTTAATTGTCCTTAAGTCAGATGTAAATGCTTTTGAACAAGAAAAGTGAATGAATAGGTTCTGGCCATGAGCAACAGATATCATGTGGATTTTGATTTCTTGGTCATTTACAAATACATCCTTTCAAGTATAGAAAAGCAATTAGTTAAGACTATAAACATTTAAATGTTTAAGCATGAATCATGGAACTGCAGAATACTACTTAGGAAAAAAATTCATTATATTCATGTTCTTCAAAAGTATCAAAATATGATTTTTATAAGGATAGCTAGCCTAGTTATAATTCTCTGGAAAGATTTATGCCACTCTTGGATATGAAACAGTGTTTTTTCTCTGCCTCTGACCAGTGCCTCATATAGTCTTGCATACAATAGACAGTCTGTGTTTTTTGAATGATATATGTAAGTCAGAAAAATAACAAGGTGTACTTTATTTTAATGGGAATTTTTTTTTTTTTTTTAGCTGCCAGGCATTCATTCCCCTTTCATTTGAAAACAGAACATATTTTCCTGGTGACCAAACTACTCACCTATTCTCAGCCCACATCATTTAAGGAGGCTGATTGCAATTCTGCATCCTGGGTTTAGTCATGTGATACAGACCCAGCCAAAAGGAACATCACATTCTTCAGAACATTTTGGCTCAGAGATGGTAACATGATTCAGCAGTATCAAACTCTTGGAACTTTTGCTTCAGTGATTATGAGAGAGGTAGGCACTCTTTTGCATTAGAATTACTGAAGTGACTAGAAAAGCTTAGAGCTCAGGGAATCACCAAGAGGAGTCATTTTGCTTAGAAGAGAAGCTAAAACAGAAGGAAAGAACTGTGAGGCAGAGAGAGATGAATATTGATGAAGTCATTTGAGCTGCTGGATTCAGCCATGGGTGATAGTTTTTTCCCTAATTTCTGACAAAGATTCTCCCCTTGACCAAGCACAAACCAGGCTCCTCTAAGCCCCATTTCAACTCGACCTAAACCTTGGCCTATAAAGACTTGAACAAACACAAACAGTTTCAAATAACTCAAGAATATGTCTCTATCTAAGAGTACCCTGGTTTCCCTTGTCTGCCTGAGAAAAGGCAACACTGCAAGAAGAATTTATTGTTCATTCCAGCCAACACCTGAAGCTAGAGACCCACTTTCCCCCTTCTGTGGGATGGTAGGAGCCCAGCTCCTATAAGCAACAGTCAGCAAACCCTGATGGTTTACACAGGGACTGACCACCCCCATTTCTTCCTTTCTGTTCTTTTAAACTTCCCTGACTCTACAGATCGATGATCACCCCCTCCCTATTCCCTTTTTCTCCCCTTAATATTCCCAGTTACCTCTATACAAATTAAAGTTGAGTTCAGTTAATGATAGACTATTTTTCCTATTGCAATAGTATAGTACCAATTAAAATCTGTCCTTGCTGTTTCAACTACCGTCCAACTTTGTTTATGGGAACCAACAACCTGACATGTAGCAAATTGAGTTAAGTTTATCCTTTGCAACCATAAAGAATCATAATTAATTTTCTCCATGTATTATCTGGAGTTGATTTCCCCTCTCCATGTGCCTGTGTTCATATTTTGTAAAGATGATCACAAAGATACCATTGTGAGGCAGTTACACGAAGATTCCTCTTTTATCTCTAGGACACAAGCATGAAGATTGACAGCTAACTTGTTATTGACCAAATTAGAGGGAACCTATGTAAATCCGGGGAGGAGAAAATCCTGGGGCAAAATGCCTTTGAAACTGAAATCAGTCAAAGGGAGAAATAAAGTTCAAAACCCACTTAATCTTTACAAGGAGTCGTCCGATGTCTCTCTCTCCCCTGCTGTGGCAAAAACAAACGAATCCTCCCCGCAATCTTTCAGGTCCAGATAAGCCCTCACTTGCCCATGTAATTACTCACTGATATGAAGATGGACTACTTCTCTCCACCCCTTGGAAACCCTGTTGATATGGATAGGCACTAAAGCCAGACAAGAGGTTCTGGAAATGGTGCAATTTTTCCCACAGGCCACCCCTCCAGAAATCTCACCTTTCAATCTACTCATTCCCCATCTTCTGCAATGGTCCATGGGTGAGAAAACTGGAGCATTATAATCAGACTAATGACATGCAATAGCAACAGCAATAAAATCATGATAATCCTCAAGCTGGAGGATTCAGCTAGGTTCAAAGTCCTCTGCAGATTAAGTCCAAAGCTTGCCCATTCCACAGGCAGGTAGTAGCTGAAGAGGTATAGAATTCAGAGCAGTCATCACCACATGGCAGGTGCAGCCAGGGGGCGGATCCAAGCCACAAGGACTGTAGAAGAAAAAAAACCTTAAGGGAGATAAGATACATGTTTTAATGACACCAGCATAGACAAATCTTGTCCATCAGGTAGGATCCATGCAAGAGAGTGGTCCTGTGATAGGAAAGTGGCAAGAATGGAATCTTGTCCTGGTCTAGCATACCAGACTTTCATACCCCTCCCTGTGGGAGTAACAGAAGGGTTAATATATAGGGCTACGGGAAGTACATGCAGTGGTCATAAAGATAAAACAAAATTTCCCTATAAGATGCTCTTACCTCTCGGACATTTTGGGTACACTACCATGACCTTTGGGGGCCACTCTGCTGTTACTCCAGGACTACACAGGAGACCAGCTTCCAGGCCTTTTCCCCAAGGTGCCAGAAGGGCCAGTCATTGCTGGTCCATGTGTCAAAATGTCCAGGGCCATGTCCATTCAACAGTGTCTCCACAGTTTAATGCAGCAGGGGCTGGCAGCAGGATGTTGCTCTGCTGGCCATATCCTGGCTTCAATAACTCCTCTTTGGTTTGCACATAACAGTTGTACAGGAGAGGCAACAAGGTGTGGTAGCATAGCTACAGGGCTCAAGGCTTCTTTTCAGGGCTTGTCATTCAAACATTGTAACATTGTTCATAAGCAAGCTGACCAGCCCCATAGACTATTTGTGTCCAAATTCAGGCCAGCTTTCAACAGACTATCATACCTCTATTATGCCTACCCCATTAGGGTAATATGGTGCACAAAACTGCGCTTTATTCCTAATTGCTGCACCATTCTTGTAATGCATGTCCAGTAATGTGGGTGCCTTGATCGCTCTCAATCACCTGTCACTGGCCATAGGCTGCAAAGAGACACTCTAGGCCCCTCTTGATGGCTTGCTGATTTGTACAATGTGTGGGAAAAGCAACCAATAGTCCAGTAGCCATGTCCACACATGTCATGGTATACCAATACCCTTCAGATATAGGCAGAGGCCCAATATAGTCTATATGCCACTTGACAAGGAGTATCGGCCCCTTTACTCTTGTCCCCTGTGGCTGCAGGACTCGGTGTAAGTCCCCCTTAGAGCACACAAGGCACTCCTTCCAGGCTCTGCTGACTTCCTCAAAGGTCAGTGGCAAGCCCCACTGATGGGCTACAGCCCACATTGTCTTTTGCCCTGCATGCAACAAATGCTGATGTAAACATTGGGCTACATCAGAGGCAGGCTTTCCTTCTAGCCAGTACACCTGGGCCAATGTGTCTGCTTTGTAATTCCCTGGGGATGCTAACGGCAAATGGCCAGTCACATTACATATGGTAACAGTCTTAGTCTGTCCAGAGGCCCATAGGTCTTGCTACAGTTCTTGCCCCCAAAGGGGCCAGTGACCAACCAAGCAGTTGGCATGTTACCATGTTGGTAGCCACAGGGTCAAGCCCTGATAGACAGCCCAGCTGTCAGTGCAGAGTACAGGGGAGGGCTCCTGGGTGATCACGAGCCATACTCTCTGCAGTTCAGCCCATTGGCTTCTCTTCCCCTCCATCCTCCATACATATTGTCTCAGTCTTAGGATGGAAAGTCACAGCCCTCCACTTCAGGGGCTGCCCACAACCGGAGCAGTCTGTGTACCAAGCATCTTCAGGTGTACAGGTTTTTCCCTCTTGATAAGGACTCTTGGCTACCAATGGCTCAAAAGCAAGTTCTTCCTGCTTTCCACTGGTACAGATCACTGGCGCCAATAAGCACTGGAGTTCTCCACTTAAGGGGCTAGTATAGAGGGTGCTACACTGCTGTAAAGCTACACCCATTTGGCCAGTGTAGGTGTCTGTGTCACTCTACTCCCAAGCCTTTGGGTCCAGTCTCACACCCACCCTGTGGTGGGACAGGTGGTTATTACTTTGGTTGGATCTGTGCCACTGATGGGCTCCATAGCCAACAAGGTGTGGTACACAACAGCCAGTTGCTTCTCTATCAAGGTGTACCAGACCTCTGCTCCTTTCCATAGTTGTGACCAGAATCCAGTAGTTTGGTGTGTCTCTTCAAGCCGCTGCCAAAACCCCATTCATAAGCATCTTTGGTTACATGAACATCTCGTTCACAGGGCCTTGATGAGTCCATTACACTCAAGGCCTGCATGGCCTTGCCTGCTTGCTTAGTAGAAGTAAAAGCAGCTGCACATGTCTCATCCCAGTCCCACCTGATGCCCTTTTGTACCAACCAGTATAAGGGCTTCCGAATTTGTGCCAAGAGTGGGATAAACACTCTCCAGTAGCCCAGAAGAACCAAAAACTCTTGTAATATTTTCACACTGGTTGAGGTGGGAAAAGCCTGGACCTTGTCTATAACTGCTCCAGGAATAACTTTAGTTTTACTCAACCAGACAACCCCCAAGAATTTTACAGACAAACCAGGTCCCTGAACCTTTGTGCTGTTCACAGCCCATCATTCCTCCTGTAGATGTTGCAGCAGTTTTGGAACTTCCCCTTCCAAATCTAAGAGAATCAGGCAGGAGCATAATATCATTAAGTCGTGATCTACTGCACCATTTGTGGTTTCTTTCATGTGGCCAAGACCTGGGCTACAAGTCCGTGACAGATGGTGGGGCTGTGGAGGTATCCTTGTGGAAGGACAGTGAATGTCCACTGCCAGCCTTCCCACATTAAGGAAAACTGTTTCTGACTTTCCTGTGATGTGTCAGTAGAGAAAAAAATCTTTAGCAAGGTCTACAACATGATACATTGCCAGTTCATGACCGAGTGTGTCCATAATGGCTGCTGGAGAGAGGACAGTAGCACGCAAAGGGGGTGTGATTTTATTCAGTTCCCTGTAGTCCACGGTTATATGCCAGGAGCCATCTGGCTTTTTCACTGGCCACACCGGGGAATTAAAAAGACTATGAATGGGATCTATGATGCCCACCTTTTCCAACTCTGGTAGAGTTTCTCCAATTTCCTTGTGCCCCCCCCGCTTAGGCAATTTATACTACTTAATATTTGTTACCTGCCGAGGTACAGGCAGAGCTACTGGTGGGAGCTTAGCATGTCCCTCAGAACTGCCTTTACCATATGTACCCCCAGTCTGAACTCACCTGAAGTGGTCGGTCACCACAGGCCTGGCAGGATATCTACCCCTAAAATATATTCAGGGATGGGAAAAATGTACACAGTATCCTCCTTTGGGGATAAACACCGTATCCCCAGCGGGATTTGGGCTTTCTTTACTCTAATTGCCTTACCCCATAGCCATCTATCACAGCAGGGTTACCAGGAAAATGCTCAGGCTTGCCATAAATCAGAGAACACCCAGCTCCTGTGTCTGCCAGCACCAGGACACATTGTACATTCACAGAGGAACAATGAATTCCTAATTCTACATGTGGCCTCTGGTCTCCACCACAAACACAAGGTGGGGGGATCTTAACCCCCAACCCTAGTCAACTTGTGATGCCCAATTGTCCTCCTGTGGGGGTGAGGGCCCAGGTGAATCCTGAGTACTGTCCCCAGGAAGTTTTGCAGGGACACAGGCCAGGCATAAGGCTTTGACTCTGTTTCTGTGTCCTAGACCTCAGCAGCAGGAACTGCTGCTCTGGCTTTAGTTGGTGTCATGGTTCTAAGATCCTATCAGGCTGTCCATCAAGTTTTCTTTTCACTACTGTATCTTTTATCAAATCAACCCACATCTGGGTCCCCAAGACCTTCACAAGGCCTTTTGCACCTCCCCTTTCAGTCATAGCCCATACTTCCTTCTGTGCCTTTATTGTTTCAACCTCCCCCAGATCTGCAAGGTGTACAACATAATGACATGTCCCTAGTTCATGACTGTGTCCATAATGACTGCTATAAATGGAACAGCAGCCCAGTACGAGTAGCCTCACTTATGGGTTGCCCTATGTGGTGGACAAGAGAAATCACTACAAGCCTAAAGAGAGATGTGGGAGCTGTATGGAGTACCAGATTTCTCATTCCTATGATGAACAACTCTTCATAGGGCTCTGGAGTGTCCATATTATAGATGTTATTTTTCATGTCCAATTTCCATAATACCTGTTGGAGATCTACATACATTTTCCAACTAGTGGGTAAATATGGAAAATCACCGTGATTAGGCCAAACTGCCCTGATGGCAGCTGTCAGCCATTCCAGAAGCGTCTGATTCCCTGAGGTGTGATGGGCACTTTGCAACCACTGCCTGAGGGAAGGGTGAGTCATCCAGGAAGCCAGTCTACTCATTTCAGTACCCGACATACTAAGACAGGGACCATGGGCTTAGACAGAGTAGGGTGAGAGCCTCTGGAAAAAACAAAACAAGATAACCACTGCGAGATTTGCTTTGGCCTGCTGGGAAGCCCAGTTTATTTTTCTAACTTAACCCAAGTGCTGCCTTCCTTCCTCCAGCCCTAAACAAATGCTTTGTTGCAACTTGGGCAATGTAGCAAACAACCCCAAAACAACACAGTAAAAAAAAAACAGGAAGGATTCCATCTTGAAACCAATTAGTTAAAAAAGTAAAACAATGACTCAGCCCACCTTTGGAGCAAAGCAGACAAGACAGCCTTGAGTGATATGCTCCCAGATCAGGAAGCTGCTCTCCTGGGAGGAAATCAGATCAGTAAGGTTCTTGTAAATAACCAGGAAGACTAATTAGAAACTTAGTGTTTCTTCAAAAGTATTTGGAACCACTTAACAGGCCTGTTGTCTCTCAATTGCCTGCAAAAACCCCCTAGACAACGCACCACCCCGGACTCTCTTGTTCCCTCCTGGTGTGAGCCAGGAGCTCTGTCCTTTCACTCTCTCTCTAAATAAAAGCCTGTACCTTGCTCTCCTCCCTTGACTGTTTGCGAAGTTCATTCTTCGCTCCGGCTCCGTGAACAAGAGCCCCTGCATCAATACACTGTTTTCCACCCCCCATATCCCAAAGTCGTAAAAGCCACGTAGGCAGAGATTTCTGTACCAGATGCTCAGGTCCACCAGCGCATCCTGGGTATCGGGCGGAGCACAGAGTGCTCCACAACCTGGGGAGGGGCAGCTCCTCCCCATGAGGAGCCCATAGTTGTTTCGTTTTAATTTTTTAATTATAGCCGGGCGGGCCTTTAATACAGAAGAGGCTGGTGCCTCTCGTGGTGGCCTTAGCAGCAGATAGACACTTGAGTCCACCCCCTCATCTCCCCTCTTCCCTCGTCCACCATCTCCTGGGCTGAAGACACCGCCCTTTTCTCCCCCTCCCCCATGGCCTCCTGCGGTGCAGCTTCTCCTGCCGCCTCCCCCCTTATCACTGCTAAAGAATCTTCCAGGAGCACAATCCATTTTCTCAATAACTCTCTCTCTTCCTTAAGGGCATCCCATAGGTCATTGCCCAGCTCCTCCAAGCGATGCCGAAGTGTCTCTCTGCTGACGAAGTCCCTCTCTCTCCTCAATAACCGTCATTTTTCTCCTCAATAGCCCTCTCTCTCTCCTCGATAATATTTTGCAGTATCTCATGGAAAAGAGACCTTATAATGCCAGCTGCTACATGGCCACCCATGACCTCTAAGCAGCCTTCCATCTCCCAGGGGGCTAATTCTGCAGATCCCAGAGTCTCCACCCTTCCCCAGTTCTGGGGAAGGCCCCACCCCTTTAGGAGGTGCATTATCCTAGACCAATTCCCCACTAGGGGCTTCCAAATTGGAAGCCACACAGATATGGGGATCCCAGGTAAAGCAGCGCCCCTGCTGCTACATGCACTGGGGCCTCCCAGTTATCCACAAGGGATGTTCCGGGCATCTACCCACCATCTCTAGGGGCAGCTTGCCCAAGGGTCACACCCATGTAGGGACATTTCAGGTTTCGAGATCTTGCGGACTAATGCCAGATGTAATTCGGGGAAGGGAAAAATCCTGGGGCAAAATGGCTTTGAAACTGAAATCAAAGGGAGAAATAAAGTCTAAAACCTGTTTAATGCTTACAAGGAGTTGTCCCCCATCTCTCTCTCCTGCTGTGGCTGAAAACAAGGGAATCCCTCCACAACCTTTCAGGTTCATATAAGCCCTCATTTGCCCATATAATTACCCATTGATATGGAGATGGCTACTTCTCTCCACCCCTTGAAAACACCTATAGATACGGAGATGCACTAAAGCCAGGCCAGAGTTTCTGGAAATGCTGCAATTTTACCCACAACCTAAATTGTAGTAAAGAGTTTAGTCAGAATAAAATATTTTATAGGTTGTTTACTACTGACAACTAGGACATGTCTTTTCACAATCACAATATTTTTAGTAAGGTTTTCATCTTATTAGATGTTTCCCATTGATAGAGAACCTAAGAATCTTCGTCTACATTCTTCCTCCCTCCCTCCCTGTCTCTCTCTCCCTCCTGCCTTTCCTTTTTTCCTTCCTTCCCTCCCTACTTCCTTCGCTTTCTTCACTTTTTATACACAAAGACTAACTTCAAAAATTGAGAGTGTGGTCTGTCTAAGCACATATATATAAAAACTAGTCTTGTGCTACAGAATGATACCAACTATCATAAACTGAATGAATTACTACTAATTCATTAACACTCTAAATAATGGTTTGAGAAAGCCAATGAGGATTCTTTTTTCTAACTACTGTAATCTGATCTTTATCAAAATATTATGTTCAAATGTGGCTTTACTGTGGAGAAAAGAGAAGGATCAAAGATGGGCAAGAGAGATGAGTACAGAAATGAAATTATTGACCTATGGTACAATTGATTAAAAACATATTCAAATAATCAATGATTTGTACCTATAAATGTATACTGTATTATGCCAAGAAGTCTCTGTTTCTATGAAAATTGTGTGTTAAAAAATAATACTAATCTTCAGAAGATCATTTTTCTGAAAGCAAGGAGGGATTTGTGTAAAACAGGAATTCCATTTAAAATTGTCACTTTCAAACTTGATTGCGCCTTGGAATCAACAAGGAAGTTAAAAATAAATGCTGATACCTGTTTCCCCCTCCAGAGATTCTGATGTAATTGATCTGGAATTAAGTCTCACTACTGGATTTTAAAAGATAGTGTCTCCTCAGATGGGTCTAATGTGCATTCAAGGTAGAAAATTACTTTTTTGAGAGCCCAGACCAGGGGCAGGTTGCTAGCCACTGGGAAACATTTCTACGGGGACCTCCAATGTAGCTCCTCCAATAAATTAGGGATTGAATGGTCATAACATGCATATTCTTTTAAAGCTAATAGCTCACTGATAAGTGAAATATACTTTTTATTAGAAATTAAGAAACATTTATAATATTTACAGAGAAAAATGCAATGAATTTCTTAATGAACTTTGAAAGAAAGCATGCAGACATTGTGAGTTATGGACTCCTTGTACATTATTAATTCAATGTAACAGAAACATTTCTTTAATGGAAATTATTTTATGTACATTATATAGCTTAAGGTGTGTTTCAAATTCTTAGGTAAATTACTACAATTGGGAAAATTATAATGTATGTTGAGTCTATTTGTAAATTTTTAGAAAAGTAATTGAAAGTAATCTTTTTTGTGTAGATAAAGATAGGAGCTGGTTTTCAGATTGTCCATGATTCTGAAAATGTAGCTAGTTGTTTTCTTGATGCAGTTTATAAGACTTTATTTCAGTTGGGATTGTAGACAATTCAAATTACCTGTAAAGTATATTTATATTTTACAAATTCTCTTTTGAGAATTTATTTATGTCTTATATTCTCTGAGAAGAATTATATTTTATTGTCAAACACTTTGTAATTTTGTAAAGACTCTAAAATACTACCCTAAAATCAACACCTTATCAAGTAAAGTGTTAGGAATATTTTAATAAGTGTATATTATTTATTAGCAAATGCTAGGAAAATAATTATTACTATAAAATAAAGTTCATAGTATCTAAGTCCTTCATTTGGGTATTTAAATTTTATTATTTAAAAATATGTATATATATATATATATATGCTTAAAAATAATGTATGCACACATCAAAATTTTATAAGATAGTAAAGGATATTGTTTAGTTCAAAGTCCTTAGTTGTGGATAAAGACTAAATTCATAGAAGTGGAATTTCTAACTCAATGAGTGTATGTTATTTTAACTTTGTAGAATATTACAAGTTAACCTGTATAAAGTTTAAAGTAATTAACATTCCTACCCAAAATATGTGAGAATAACCCTCACCTCTAGTTAACACATATTAATCTGATAGATATAAGTGATATTTTACTAGACTTAATATGCATGTCTTAATCATGTGTGTTGAGCATGTTTTCACATATTTCTAAGTTATTTTTCTTTTTGTAAGCTTGTTGATTATGTCATTTACTGATTGTTTTCTTGTAATTGGATACATTTATCACACTAATTTATATGAAGACTTTTTTTAAGGGTCTGTAATTATGTGTGTGTGCATGTGTGCATGTTGTAAATGTTTTCCTGGTTTGTTGTCTAACTTTGGACTCATTATTTTGAGAAATGCAAATTTTTAAATATTATGTAATTGAAGTTATCCATCATTTTTATTACATTCTTTTCAATTTTACGTCTTGCTTAGAAAAGGCTTTTCTATCCTAAGATTATAATAGTAATATCCCATTCTTTCATCTAATATTTTTATGATACAAATTGAAATTTTTTTCTCTCTTTTCTTTGAAATATGACACGTGTCAAAAGGAAGAGAGAGAGAGGGAATATAAAACAAGGTTAACATTTATGTAACTGCAACCTAAATTAAGACAGAGAATGTCAGAATCTCAGGAGTTCTGTTTATTTTCTAGAGCTGGAGTAACAATTACCACAAATTGGGTGGCTTAAAACAACAAGGATTTATTCTCTTACAGTTCAAGAAGCTAGAAGCACAAAATCAAGATGTCAGCTGGATAGATTTTTTTCTTTTGGAAAATTCATGGTGAAGCTATCTGATTTTTTCCTTTTCCTTTGGGATGTACTGAATTAGTAATGTTCAACAGATATAAAATTAATCAAAATTTCTATTTCTTCATTATAAGATTTGGGTAACTTGTGCTTATTTAGGAATTTGTTTAAATTAAATATTCAAGTGTATATTCATCAATGTCATCATAATATAATTGTAACAATGTGTATGAGGTCTGAAAAGTGTCCTGTTTCTCTCTCTTTTGAAAGTACCAATTTGGGCTTTGTAAATGCTCTCTGTGATATGTTCATTTTCTATTTCATTGTTTTGTCTTATATTCTTTACTCTTCCTTTCATTAAGATTCTCTAAGTTTAATTTGCTATATTCATGATCTAACTTATAAACCCTAAAATATATACTAAAATAAATTCCTTCATAAGCATGGCTTTAGTTTCCTTACATGTTTGTTTTATATGTAGTATTTTCATTATTCTTTAATTTTTAGTTGTCACTGTGTTTTTCTTTCACCATGAGTTATTTAGAGGGCTATTTCTTAATTTCCAAATATACTTTTTCATCTTATTTTTAATTAATTTTTTTATTAACTACATTTCTGTTTTACATTAGGGTTCACTTTGTGTTGCACAGTTTTCAGGGTTTTTTCATAATGCTTAATATCATATATCTACCATTATAGTGTCATACAGAATTATTTCTCCATCCTAAAAATCGCTTATGCTTCATCAATTTACTCTTCCCCCCCTCTTCTCAGCCTCTGACTCCACTGATCTTTTTACTCTCTCTATAGTTCTGTCATTTTGAGAATGTAAAATAGCTGGAATCATACAGGATGTAAACTTTTCAGACTGGGTAGGTTTTCTCTTCTAGGAATTTATAGACTTGCATTTTGAATTTAGGGCTATAATCCATTTTGAGTTAATTTTAAATTTTGTGGTTTCATCTTCTTCCCCTTGAAATTCTCAGTTTTGTCTCTAATATTTTATATATACTTGTTAGGCACATATATAGTAAGCATGTTATGTCTTCTTGGAGAATTGACTCTTTGATAAATTATTTAAGGACCCTCTTTATCCCTCATAATTTTTCTTGATCTGAAGTCTGTATTATCTAAAATTAATATAACTTTTTCAGTTTTCTTTGGATTAGTGTTAGCATGGTATATCATTCTCCCTACCATTAATTGTATTCTATCTTTGCCTTAATTTTAAAGATTTCTTATAGACAATATGCAATTGAATCTTTTTTTAATACACTATCTT
The DNA here is from genome assembly GCA_032199065.1 of Smutsia gigantea. Taxonomy (NCBI): domain Eukaryota; kingdom Metazoa; phylum Chordata; class Mammalia; order Pholidota; family Manidae; genus Smutsia; species Smutsia gigantea. Next base: position 44,809 of record JAVSCE010014858.1, read on the forward strand.
AATGTCTCTCTTTAATTGGTATATTCAGACCATTCCCATTTCAATTGATTATTGATAGTTAGATTCATATCTACCATATTTCTGTTTTCTGTTTGGTGCACTTGGTTTCTTTTTTAATCTTCTCTTTTTCTGCCTTCTCTGGTTTTAATGAGCATTTTACATAATTTCATTTATTCTCTTTTCTTAGCATATGAATTATATTTATTTGTTTTTTTAGTGATTGTCCTAATTTTTAGTGTGATATATATTTGTAATAGACATTTATATATAGTTGTAATATGCACTTACAACTAATCTAAGTCCATTTAAAAGATAACTGTACTACTTCATGGATAGTGGAGGTATTCTATAACAGAATATGCCTAATTTCTCCTTCTCTTCCACTAAAACATTGCTGTTTTTCATTTCACTTATTCACAGGCAATAATCTTTCAGTATATTGTTCCTGTTAATATTTTGAATAAATAATTGTCTATTAACTTAGGTAATAATAAGAAAAATAAAATATTTTATTTTACTTTGGTATTCCTTCTTTAATGTTGCTCCTCATTTTATGTAAATCTCAGTTTCTGACCTATATTAATTTAATTTTCTCTGAAGCACTTAAAATTTCTTGCAAGGCAGGTTTCCTTGGAATACTCCCTCAGTTTTTGTTTTTCTGGGAAAGTATTTCTCTTTCATTTTTGAAAAATAGTTTCACTGGATACTGAACTCTATGTTTTAAGCTTTTTCTTTATACATTTTAAATATTTCACTCTAACCCTTTAGTTTTCTATGTACATCATCTAACTAACATTATTTTCCTTGATATAATTTAAACCACTGTGCCTTTGTAACAGTTTCTTCTTACAGCTGTTTGTGTTGATATTTCCTTTGGTGCCATTCTTTTCAGTACAATGCATTACTCTTTCCTCAACCATGCTAGATGTCACTAAGGCCATATTGTATGGGTTCATCCTCTCCAGAGAAGAATACCACAGCCTTTTGCTGCAGTAAGGGAGGTTTACTTGGCACAGACAGAATATAGTGTCCTAAGAGCTTCCTAAAATCACCGTCAGCTAATTCTCTTCTCTCAGTCCCCTCTGTGCCTTGACTTCAGCAATGCCTATTGTTTTCAGTGTCTGGCTTTGATGCATTAATCAGCTTGTTCTTGCTGCCATTCTGCCTTCAGGTATGTATGTTGCAGACACTAATTTTATGCCTTTTCTATTAACTATCATACTAGAAGGGATCTATGAAAAAGAGCTCTGATAACCATATGGATTCAAACTATTTTAAAACCATATATACTTTTAACAGCTTTGTATATGGCATCTTTGTAGAAAAAAGAACAACACACGTGTTTTGTTTCTTTCAGTTGTCTTATTCAACACTGTAAACCAATCACATTGGAAAGTACCTGTTTGATGGTACACAGTAAGTGTGCCATAGATATTTGATGAATGAATGAATATATTTTATTGAGCATTAGTATATTGAGGATTTTGGTTGCCAAAAATATGTAATAAAAGAATATAGGTCACATTGCTTATATATACCTTGGCACATATTAGGCACTTAATACAATGTTGATTTAATAGAGATGGAAAAATCAATTGTCACTCCAGATAGAATTTTCTATGTTATACACCCATTTCTCTAATAAGCAAGCCATGTATGTGTATCAGAGATTGTGGTATGTGCTCAGAGCACTAACTCTGTGATACTAATCTCTCAGATATTTTTCAAAACCCCATTTGTTTCAATTCAATTTGTTTTGAAAACTTCCTACTTCAACTAGTAAACACAAAATACTGAAATAAAATCTTGTTACAACTTCAGGTTTTATTGTTTTGCTAGTCTTTTTTTAAAAATCTTTTTAAGTCTTCTAGGGCAACATGAATTCTCTGCTATATGGGCCAGAAATAGTTTTTTTCTTAGATGACCTTTTTCTTCTCTTAGAAGAATCAATGTCCTGCTGTTTTACTATTTGTGAATTTTTATACATTATTGTATATTTATTGTTAAAAAATACGCCAAAAGAATGGTCCCTCCAAAGGGCCAGAAAATAAAAATTGAAAGCTTTAAAGCATCAGAGTAAAATGCATATTTCATGTCATAGTGGTAAATGCTGCATTATATTAGCAATTTATCTATAGGATCAGTGACTTTTCTGTCCTTTGTTGATTTTCTAATATCCTAAGAAAGTTACTGGTGATAAAAGTCTTAAAGTATTACTGACTTTCTATCAGGCTCTTGAAGTGAATTTTTATAGTATTAGCAAAAACAGAGTTTCAGAATATCATATAAACTAACCAAAATGATAATAAAAAAGCTTTAAAAATCAATGATACAGTTTATTCAGGTGATCTATTTGAAGCTTCTCATATTTCATTTTCAGATCTTTCTCTTTTAGTGTCTCCTGCTCATTGATAGTAGAAGTTACAAAATCCCAACTTCCTCTGAAACAACATCAAGTTTTCAATAGATGGTCTTGCTAAAAACAGACTCTGAAAGATGCTAGTAGTATTATTTACAGAAAATAATGATAACATATTTCTTGCAACATAATAAATGTTACTGCCAGCTTTCCAAAATCTCCAGCACAAATAAGGTTCAGTGAGTGAATTACAAACTTAATGTTATCAACCATCTTTCTAATTTTTTTTCTGTTTTAGATCCAGCACATATCCAGTGTTTCAATTATGACAGACAGAATGTCATATATTATGGGAGTTACTTTTATTTTCTGTAAATGTAAAACTGAACATGAAAAGTAAGGAAAACATAGGAGAAATATTTATTTTTCTGCAGTCCAGGGAGACAAAGTAATTTGTTACTCTTTACCAGCCGCTCAACTTTTAATTAAATTCATTTCTGTTGTTTGTAATTAAAATGCAACATAAACTGACCACAAAAACAGATTTTTATAATACACACATATTCAAACCAGTTTGCATAGGTTGACTCTTCCTTAGCAACAATTATGTATTATTTGAAGAAAAGAAATTCTTAAAATTTGTTTGCTTACTGAAGACTTTTATACTCATAAAATAGCTATTTTGGGTAACTTACTGATTAGTGCTACTTGCCCAAACACTTTTCTTGTATACTTCATCTATAATTAAATGCCAAAAATGTAATTTGAAAGATAAGATAAAGTTAGTCATTAAAACATTGGTTCCATAAATGTGGGAAAATACCACAAAATCATTCATGCTCCTTAATTGTTTTCTGTATTACTACAAAATGGAAA